>JAGFMF010011659.1:11202597-11231471 GCA_019455555.1 Galemys pyrenaicus | reverse complement strand
ATATGTACCACAGCTTCCCGATCCACTCATCTGTTTTTGGGCATTTGGGTTGTTTCCAGGTCTTCCCTATTGTAAAGAGTGCTGCTATAAACATAGGGGACTAGTTTTTCTTTTTTGATTGCTGAATAGTTTTCCATTGTGTATATATACCACATTTTCTTGATCCAGTCATCTATTTTTGGGCACTTGGATTGATTCCATGTCTTACCTATTATAAATAATGCTGTGATAAACATAGGAGTGCAATTCTTTGGAATTAATGTTTTTGTGTCCTTTGGGTAAATCCTTTGGCATGGGATTGCTGGGTCATATGGTAGCTCCATTTTTAGTAGACAGAGGACTCTCCATACAGTTTTCCATAGAGGTTGGACCAGTTTGCATTCCCACGAACAGTGTAGGAGAGTTCCTTTTTCACCACATCCTCACCAACATTTGTAGTTGCTAGTTTTTTTAATATGTGCCATTCATACTGGTGTAAGGTGGTATCTCATTGTGGTTTTAATTTGCATTTCCCTGACTATGAGAGATACTGAACATTTTTTCATATACCTATTGGCCATTTGATACACCTACTTTTTAAAACAGTGTGATGGTCCCTCAAAAGGTAAAAACTAAGAGCTAGCATATGACTTTAAATTTGGGTAGATACCAAGAGAAATAAAAGCATTATGACCACACAAAAACTTGTACATTAACGTTCACAGTAGCATTACTCGATACAGACAAAAAGCAGAACCGCTCAATGTCTATTAAAATGAATGAATGAATGAACACAGTGCGATCCATCCCCACAGTGGAGTATCACTGTTATAAAAAGGAATTAAGTTCTGACACCACACAAAGTAGACAAATATTGAGAATATTGTGTTGAGTGAGAGACCAGGCACGAGGACAGCTACTGAGTGATCCATTGATAAGAAATGTCTAGACTAGGCAAATTCATACACAGCAAAGAGACAAAAGACTGCAGGACTACAGGAGGAGGATGGGTAGTGACTGCAGTGGGAATGAGTTTCTTTTTGATTCAATGGAATACTCTGGAACTAAACAGAAGTAATGGTTAAGCAACATAACAAATATGCTAAAACCACCAAATTGTCCACCTAAAATTTGTGAATTTTATATTATGTGAAATATAATCTCAATTTTATTAAAAAAAACAAAAACGAAAACCTCCCCTGTATAGTTATGGGAACAAAAACACTGACTAGAAAGCTTGCAGTTCAAGTTCCCAACAAGCACAAGACGACTCCTCATACCCCACACTTGGGCACAAGGCCCACCTAAGGAGACCAGGCGCCATGCTTACCTGAACTTCATTGGTTTTTTGTCTGATGGCCTCTTCTTTCTCTCTGATGTCTTGTTCCAGTGAGTACTTCTCTCTGTTTTCAAAACATTTCAGGAAAGCAGAGAGAATGAACCAACCATTACCTCAGGGCATGCTCCCCACCCAGAATTCTCAACTCAGCAAACACCTACCCAGGGGAAACTGCAAGTCTAGGAAAGACCCCGGTGATGTTTATCCTACAAGGTCCCTCTCTTCAGTGGGGCGGGGTAGAACCAATGGATGCTGTAATTAGCATCTCAACATGATAGCTCAAGCCCTTCAAAGTAGGAACATTTCAAGAAGTCAAAGTGATGCCCAGAATGAGAGGCTCAGGTAAACACCAGGTGAGAAGGACCCATCAGAGGGATGTCATGTTGGACAGGCCTCAAGAGTAAGCAAGGGCATCCCCTTGCAGTGGAATGCAGCTGCTGCAGAGTTCTCAGACTCAGCATATAGAGGACATATGCAGATTCTTCCCTAAGGCAGCCGACACTGTGACCATGACCCTGTGAGACCCTGAGCAGGGAGCCTAGTCAAGCCTACCTGGACTTATGACCACTTAAGCACATAAATTTGCATGGTTTTAAGCCACTACATCTGTGGTGATTTGTTTTGCAGCAAGAGAAAACTTAGTGTCACTTGCTCACTCAATGGCAAGTGTCTACCTTCCAGAAACACCAACATGGTGCATCCCATACCACAAGAGACTCTGCTTTCAGGAGTTTACAGGACAGTGACAAATCAAGGCACAGATGCATTTCCCTGAGAGGAAATCCCACAGGATAGGTGATAAAGGTATCCTGCCCAGGAAGGCCAGGGAAGGGCTCTCAGGAGCTTTGGTGAAGACCAGAGACAGGAAGGCACAGTTTGTCTTGGGGGAGCAAAGTGAGAAGTTTGGAGGGACGCCATGTCTGGAGAAAAGTGTAGAGGGCTGGCAGAAGACAGGCAGTGAGGGTCTTTGGACTTGCCACTGCCTCTAGCTATTCCTACGAAGGAGGCTGTGCCTGACTGGTTGTACAATCAGGCACTTGTTTAGCACTGCCTGTCTCTTCACCTTCCCCTCTGCAGCAGCCAGTCTCTCTTCCTCACGGACAGAGTGCCTGTGTCCCGTCCCGTTCCTCCCTCCCCCCACTTCATATACTGAAGTCTAATGCCCAAGGTAATGGTTTCAGAAGGTCGGGCCCTTGAGAGTGATTAGGTCATAAAGGTGAAGCCCCGAGAATAAGAATTAATGTCCCTAAAAACAGGATCCCAGAAAGCTCCCTGCCTCTTGCCCCCTATAAACCAGGAAAAGGGCCCTCATTAAACTCCAGATCTACCCTCCAAGCTCAAGGTGAAGAAAAGATTACAGTGTCTGTTAAGCCGCCAGTCTGTAACTGTTTTAGAGCAGCTGAAAAACTAAGATAGTCTCTAGATGCCTCCAGGGCAAAAAACCTCAGTGGCCAACCAACCCTGCTCATTCCTTCCTGGGACAAAGCACTTGTAGCCAGTGAGGTCACAGAGGAAACACTCAGTGTCTGAATATTCCTTGCCTCCAGTCTCAGATATGGTCAGCACTAGCAAGGGCTAAGTACACCTACGACCATGGCTGGGTCACATCAGGGGAGAGGCACGTCTGATCAGACCGAACCCATCATCCAGGTCACCCTCAAAGCCATTACAAGGTTGATCCAAGTCCGACTCTTGCCTTCCCAGGGGAATGAGGTTAGGGCTGCAGCTGTGAACAGTTATTTCCCCGAGTATAATAACCCTGGTCTGACCCAGACACTGCTGTCCCTTTCAGCACCCTACACCTTGTGATCTGCCCACACCCCCCCGCCCCCCACCTATTCCTTTGGTCCTCATCCAGGGCTGACTGCCAGGGCTCCGGGACACTGACCTTTGCCCTCACAGACCCTCTCAGCCTTGCCAGCTATGTGTGCTGGCCTCTGGTTTGAAGAATAAAGGAGCAGTGACAGAATTGGAAGCATCTCTGGGCTGAGCTGCAGCGGGTGACCAAGGCTCCGGGACAAGTCATGCATCGAACCAGTTCCACCTGACCTCTAACCTGCCTTTGCTTCTCAGGGCTCTTCTCTACTAAGGGCACAAAGGCAAAGGGGGAAGCCAAGGGGGCAGGCAGAAGCAGTGAAACAGAAAGCCAGAGTGGAGCATCCGGCACCCTCCGCACATGTTCACTGTTGGTTCACCTGCTTGACGTGCTAAGGGGAACCAAACCTTCCTGTGACTGAGGGCTGACACTGCTTAGCAACCACCTGCCTGGGACTCCATGGCCATATGGCTTGGGACCCTGTCACCACCCACTCTGACCCTGCTCCACAGCACAGTCTCACCCTTCCAGTCCTTCACATAGCAAGTCTCACTTCCACAGAACCTTTTCTCAGCCCACCCTTCGCTTTCACATAAGTGAGACCCCTGAAGACAAAGGACCCCGAGTGGGTTGACATTACCAGCTTTTTAGGCCAATCCAACAACTCAGAACTCGTGTCCCTTCCTGTCTGCTGAACAAACTGGTGACAACTTTCTAGTTTCACAGCCTCTGACACTCTCGGCAACCCAGGAGAGTATGAGGCAGGTCAGGAGGAAGGGGCCCTCCCACGCACCTCTGTAATTGGGCGACCTCCTGGCTGATATCATCCAGCTCCTTCACACCAGTGAACTCCCCTGAGCCCAGGGAACTAGAGCTGTCCTGGAATCAAATTTAGACAGGAGTTAAGAATTGCAGAGTTGACCTCACCACTCAGCAGGGACTAGGAGGTCTTAGAATGAGGGATAAAGTCCCTATTATCACCTGCTTTGCTGGGGAATACTGGAGCCACCTACACCCACCCAAGAACCCTGGTAAAGCAAGGTCACTTTGGGGCACAGATTGTGGACCACTGGCGCCACCTGGTGGTGATCTGTGGAAGAGGTTTGAAGAGGACGGTGTAGTCAGGCTACTCACCAGGATGGGCGTGCCCCTCTCTGAGGGTGGGACCATGTCTGGAGACAGGACTTGAGGGGGGTCGATGCCTTTACTGACCTTCTGCTGAATGAAGTACATAGCTAATGCGAACTGGTCTTTGCTTAACTTCCCCATTTGCCTGGTATCGGCCAGGGCCCTGGGAAAGATAGAGCGTAAAAAATTACACATCAGAAAGGATTCGGCCAGTAGAGATACAAGTCATAGAACCCATGCTTATACAAATAAACGGAAACAAGGGACCACAGGGGAACTCCTCTTCCACCTGACGTCCAGGCCTCCCATCAGGCTGGCAAGAATAAAGTAACAGCAGACATAGAGGTCCCTGCCTGATCATTTCCCACTCTGGCCCTGCTCACCCCTCCAGCTCTTCACACAGCACAGTCTCACTTCCACAGAATCCTTCCCCAGCCCACCCTCTTCACGTCCACACAGCAAGGCCCCCAAAGTCAGAGGAGCAAGTGTCTTCTCTCCCTACTTACCATATGTGCGCTAGAAGGTTCTGGGTGAGGCCTGAGTGCATGAAGATCTCCTTCACCTCCTGGCCACTCACGTAGCCATCTAGGTCCAGGTCAGTCTTCAGAAATATCTCGTCAAACCGCATTTTGTCTGCCACTGGCACCACCCAGTTCACTGTTGGCTAGAAGGGTTTTTCAATATAGTGAATCCTCAAGCTTTTTCTCACGTACACACACTATCAAAGACATTCACACACATTTGAGTGGAAACCCTCCTCATGCCATGAACCTCAAGGACAAACAGAATCCCATTCTGTCGGTGGAAAACAGACTGGGAGAGGTTGGTGCTGGTCAGACCAACTTGCCCAGGGGCCAGTCTGTGCCTCTGTCTACCCACTGATGGATCATGACGAGAGGAAAGTGAAGGCCCAGCAAGTCTGTCCGCCAAAGGACCTTCTACCACTGCCACCTGGGGCATGACAGTAAGCCAGGCTCTCCCCTCAGGAGGGGCTTCTAGTACCAGGCTAAGACCCTGCTGACCCATTTGAAAGGAACATCACCCAAGAACCCTGGTCTCCAATCTTCTGCTTCCCTCCAGCTATAGGCTATCTCCATGCCTATGGTTCCAGAGTTCTGTAGATACTCTTCTCTGTCCCTGACCAGTAGATCCGATGTGGTGCGGGCACAAGCAGCAAGACAAGCAGGTGCTCAGAGACCTCATGCTGGGAGGGAGCTGGACCTCTGGCAAGCATATTCTCCGCCCTCCAGAGGCCCTGCCTTGGCAGAAGGAGCTGCAACTCTGGCAGACATGAGACTCAACCACTGCCACAGTGCAACCTTCCACACCACCTGCTCAAGCAGAGGGCCCACCAGGCCTACAAACCTCCAATTCAGAGGCACAAGGCCCCTTCGACCGCTTACCCTGGACATGTCCCCACTGACACCAGTGCTCTCATCAAGAGCCACAGCATCTCTGCCCCTTTTTCTAGAGATGTTTTCCTCATCTGCTTTTTCTAAACAGACCTCTCTCATTATCTTAATACAAGCCCCAGAACACAATTTGGGGAGCCAGAAATACCACATGACCTGTCTCAGCTCCAGTCTTCAGAGAGGGGGTACTGTGATTTAGAGTAGCCAAGAATTCACAAAAAAAATGTATCAGACCCTATGGACCAAATTCAAAGAAGAGAGACCAGACAGCAAGAGTACAGACAGCAAAGGAGACTGGCATTTTACCTGTCACATTTATGAGTTTCACAAGCCACCTCATGTCCCAGGACACTCAGGACACACATAAAAGCTCTCATAAAGAAGAGGCATGTTATTTTAAGTGTTCCAAGCAAGCTAAACCTCAGGCTCTGAGAATCACAGAAGCAGGAACAGAAGGACAGGATAGAGCAGGAGGGGAGACCAACCTCTGTGTCCTCCAGGTCCCAAGAAATTACAGCTCCCTGACTAGAGCTTGAAGGCTTCACAAACAGGAGTTTCTGAAGTCTCAGGCATGTCAAAAATAAGACTCCAACACTGACTTGGGTCATGCACTCAGTGGCAGTCTTCTTATGGAGTTACCCCCAGGGGGTTGGCTTTCAGCTTGGTCCTGCAGTGGACCAGAGGCAGAGGCCTTGGTGGACAAGAACAGACCCCAGTAGCTACAGGGGTCTTACTGCACATCCTCAAGAGGCCCTAGACAGGGTGTTGTTGGCGTGGAGATGAGGTTAGTCAGGGTTATGACAGCACAGTGACCATGGGTCCTGACATGCCTGATCTCATGTCTGTGATCCCACCAGCTGCCCCTATCCCTAGGTAAAGGGGCACATTCTCCCTCCCCTCTCCACCTGAGATCAACAGAGGTCCCAGGCAAAATCAGTCTAGTCTGGGGGTCAGCAGCATGCTCTTGCTTCTAAAAATGTACCACTACTAACCTAACCCAAGTGTATTACTATTGCCCTGCCCTGTAATACTTAATAAGACTCTTGGCAGGAATTCAGCAGATACAAGTGCTGGTTGTATTGGAAAACAAAACTGACTGAATCTTAGCGGAGGGCTGGCCCCTTACTCTGACCCTACCCTACAGTCCCCCGGACTTCTTCCTGTTTCTAGAACACACAAAGTTCCTTTGCATGCTTTGGCATGGCTAGTCCTTATCCTTCAGGTCATTCAGGCTAGGACTCACGCTTTCAATGGCCCCCCAGCTGGCCGCATATGCAGAAGAGTACCTTCTGATCCCAATGCTTCCAGGTTATTTTACTTTCTCAGGCCTAATTGGTCTTCCTTGGTCCACTGATTTGTTCATCCATTTCCCCACAGAGGACAGTTATAAGATGACTGCAACACCCCCGGGCATACCAGACAGGGCTGGTGAGCTGGCGAGGAGACCCAGATTGGACACTGGGTTTCCCAACAACAATCATGTCAAACTCACCAACCAGAGCTTAATTTGAGCCGGATATGCCACTCCACTGGCAGGGCAAGCTGTGTCAACCTCCAAGCAGGTCACCTTGACCTCTCCGGTCACCTATTATTCATTGGAGTCAAGGCTTCACTTGAACAATATATCATATGGATGAGAAATCACTGGGTGACTAAGTGCTTTTCATTTCACTTTATTCATATTCTGAAGGTGCAGGCTGCCATTTCCTTGTCTAGTCAAGGCTTTGCTTTGAAAATGAGGCAGAAAGTGTAGCAGGATTATGGGTGTAACTCACATCCACGTTTCAGACAATATCAAAATTGCTCTTTACAAAGAGTCCACTGGGCTGCTGCACTTGTCAGAAAGAAATGCCTTTTTGGACACACAGGAAGCTGCCAAGGGGGATCGCTGGAGTCCCACGTCTCCTGACACAGACGGATGACCCCCTCGCTCATCAGACCACTCAACTTGTACTGACTGAACAACAAAGTGCAGAGGGTCCTCAGTTAACATTGTCTAGGTTCTTGGAAACCAAGACATTAAGCGATATGGCAAATAAGGAGATACAGGCTAATTGATATAAAGAGTTTAAGTTCCTATGGCAGATTTCTGGTCACAAAATATCAACAAACTTCTAAAGAACACAAACACTTCTAATATTCAATTATCATTTGTATTCACTCATTCATTTTCTAGCCCACTGATTCCAGTTCAGGGTCACAGGTAGCCAGAGTCTCTTCTAACAGCATAAGGCAGGACTCATCCTGAAGTGAAATACTTTCATCACAGGATGTATCACACCCACACACACTCTCTCCAATTGGAACAACTGAGACCAGAAGAGATACCCATAAACCCAAGGTGCACATATTTGGGACATGGGAGTAAAACAGAGCCCCAGGGAAAATCCATACCAAAAACTGAAATATTTAAATAGGGAATAAAAGAAAAATACATTTAAAAAATAAACTGAAAAAATATTTAAAAACAGAGACAATCTAGGAAGATGTAGGGAAAGCTAGCAAACTCCATATAGCAAATAGTCCTACCTGGGAATCTACTGCTTGTTTTCTCATCAATGTTACAATGAAACAATGCTATCTGAGGACCTGCTATTCCAGAGATTGTACCAAAACTAGCTCTGCACTCATGAAGTTAACAGGGGTACGGATGTCCAGGAAAACAGGAGTGGAGGGAGAAGGGTCATTTAGGTGGCCCTATGACATGTCAGTGTGGTCTCACCAGGGTCCCGACAGAGTGCCCCCTTGGCAGAGGCCCACAACTTGAGGTACCATCTGGGGATGTGTCCTCCCAGCAGAAGGACTGCCTGATGCAGGAGGGTCAGAGAGGTGAGGGGAGAGCCCAGAGGTAGGTGCATTTGGGTATTTTTGAAGAAGGGTGGTATTTACATATAAGTAAAGAGTAGTTCATTCTAAATCCCTGCTGCTATAGAGTATATATATCCCCCTAAATTCTTATGTTAAACCCTAACCCCCAGTGTGACAGTATCAAGAGATTCCTGGGGGGAGGGAGAGTGGGGACAAGGTCATGAGAATAGAATACAGTGCCCTAAAGGGAAAGAGAACTCCTTCGCTTTCACCTCTGTGAGGACACCAGAAGAAGGTTCCTTCTGTGAGGCAGGACAGGGTCCCCCAAGCTACCAGATGTACCAGCACCCTGATCATGGATGGACTTCAAGCTTCTGGAACCATGAGAAGTAGATGTTTGCCATTCATAAGCCCCCAGCCTGTGATTCTGTTACAGCAGCCTGAATGGACTAAAGTATTCATTACAAAATTTTTAAAATTTAATCACAAAAACTGCCCAAGTACTTGCTCCTGAGAAGTTATCTCACTGGACCCCACTGGAAAGATAGCTGCTCTAAGGAATAACTGTATACAGAGAGCTCATACATACCTGTGTCTGCTTGATGTTATGCTTGGGAGATAAGCTTCCTGTGCTATTTAGGCTGCTCACGCTGCCATGGGAAGGTGTGGAACGCAGGCTGTCTTTTGGTGGTGGGCTGGCAGGCAGGACAGGCACGGCACCTGCAAACACTGTCTTCTTTCTCTTCGAAGGGGGTATGAGGGATGGGGGCAGGACCGAGGGCACAGGCTCCTTCTCAAGGGCTCGGTATACCAAGTGCATCGCCTGCAAGCACAAAAGGAAATGAAGCTGAGGCAGTCAGGCCCAGACCAGGGTGAATGCAGAGCAGCCCTTCAGGCATGTTGTGACAATGACTGTGCTTTGTGAGGTTGCTTCCAAACTGATCAGGACAAAAGTAAACCGTTTCTGCTAGATGTTTCCAAAACATAATTTCTAAGACACTTGTTTAATCACATGACACTTATGTGAACACTAAAGGAAATCAACCATGACAGAGTCCACCTGTCCCTGACCACACAGGAAAGCCATCAGATCCAGTCTGGTGGCTTCCAAGTGTTAAAACTAGAAAGTCTAATAACATATCAGAGAGCTGCATGTTCACCAAGATATTTGGGACACAAAGTACTGGAAAGGGCTGCTGTGCCCAGAAAAGAGACCCTCCTATTCTAGGCAGGCAAGTGAATGAAACATTCTCTAAAACAAGGGTTTAATACTCTGCTTAAAATGTAACAAAACCAAACCAAGATTACAACCCTTCCCCCTTCAAATTATTCCTTATGTTGCTATTTGCATGGAGACCAGAAAGTAAAAATTTATAGTCACTTAGAAACACTACAAAATATTAGACTCAGCTCATAAAAAGAAATGCAAAATGACATAATTCGAAGATCCAATCATAGAACACCACAAATTTGATCGAAAAGATGAGAAATGATAAAAACAAAAATATAAACTTGGGGCTCATACAGCTTAAGTAGCAACCTGTGCCTGGTTCACAGGGGCCTATCACCTCACTCCTGGGAACGGGCCCAGGAGAAGTCCAGTGCATTAGTCAGGAATGCTCCTAGATAAAAGGTATAAAAAAAAAAAATAAGTGGGGAGGACAGGGGGTGAGGTGCTGTAGTTTAATGGAAACAGAGTTCCAGCATAGGAAGATGAAAGTTCTTGAGAAGGACACTGGAGCTATGAAATGTGCTTTAGACACTTACTAAAGGTTAAGATGATAAAATATATGTACTAAATATTTTACCCCATTAGTTATGACTAATCAGTGACAACAACAGAATGACTAAGAAACATGAAAAATGCTCAGAGCTGAGAAGGCAGAACAAATTCTATGTATGAGGAGGAAAATGCATATGACTGAGTACTGCTGGGTTATAAGGAGAATTTTAGGAAAAATGTATCCTTTCCTTAGAAAAATGATTTAAAATTTTATCCTACAAGTTTAAAATTTTACAAGTTTTATACAAATTACAGCTTTACTCGTCATATACATTGTAAAATCATATTTTAAACATTTTTAAAATTCCTGGAACAGAAGATGTATTTTAGGAAGACTGTTATATGTCTTCTTAATTTTTCCACTACTAGGAACTTCCATCATTTTCAATTACTAGGGATTCCTAGAAAATTCATAGCTCTGCTTTTTTATTAGTTTGAGTAAACATGATTAACATTGATTAAAGCTTTGTCCTTAACAGGGGCTACTTTGTTCTACTTCTTGGAGACAGAATTGAGTAGGGAGAGAAAAGTGAACAGAAAGGTCAGAGATGCAAGCAGGAGGGACAAAATGACTGCCCAGGCCAGGGGTAAGAAAGGAGATGCTGGTAGGAAACTGCTGCAAGGGTGTGGAGAGAGGGCAGGCCTGGGGACAGGCAGTTCCTAGCAT
The DNA here is from genome assembly GCA_019455555.1 of Galemys pyrenaicus. Classification (NCBI taxonomy): domain Eukaryota; kingdom Metazoa; phylum Chordata; class Mammalia; order Eulipotyphla; family Talpidae; genus Galemys; species Galemys pyrenaicus. The sequence continues at coordinate 11,220,539 of JAGFMF010011659.1, read as the reverse complement.
GGAGGAGGCCTCACCTATACACAGTTCAAAGGCAGCCCTAAAAAGAGAAGTGGTGGGTATGCCAGACTCAGTGCACACAGTCAGATATGGAGGTCTGAGGACAGTGTGCACACTCCCTGGGAACATCTGCACGAACATAACTCTCAATTCTGACAGAAGGGCCTGAGAGCCATGGCATCCAGAAGCACTGAGCACCCCCAGTGCCCAGATCCTAGTTTGTAACCTCATTCCCCCCATAAGGACTGGGGTGCCCTAAGAGAAGAAATGGCCAGGAGATTCAGGAGAGACAGGAGGAAGTACCCAGAAAATGACGGCCCTAGAAGCAACTGGGAGAGCTCGCTCCAGGCAAAATAAATTGCTCCAGTAAAATTATAATGTAAGAAACAGAAGACATGTCCTTAAGTCACACAGGTCAAGTAGAAAACATATAGAAAGAACAGAATTAAACAGTAGCCATCACAATTATCAGAATCCTAGCTGATTCAAGGACCCCAGGGAAGGTGTGAAAATCAGTGAGACAGTGAGAAGGGTAAAGGAGTTGACCATAGACTGATGAGCACACGGGAGAGAAGAGTAACCACCAGGAAAAACCAAGCCTCCACCCTAAGGCAACAGAGGATGACACTACGGTAAAGAGATGTGGAATGAGACATCACATGTTCTGCCAACGTCACACACCCCCAGGGAAACTTAGGGGTCTTGCCCCAGAAATATGCACACCTGGATCCTCACAAGGAACAGCAGAAGACACTCTGTACCTGCTCAAAATACCCACATGGCCAAGAAAGGAAGACAAACCTAAAGCTGCTCCAGATTAGATGACACAGTAGAGAGCCACAGAACTCAGTCACATGACTGGAGTCTCCTTCTTATAGAGCATGTTCTAGAGACACTGGCAAAAACCTGAAAATATCTTTAGGTTAGGTAATAAGATGACATAATAGATATACTGACAGATAAGATATAACCTCTGATAACAGAAAATAAACTAGATGGCATCAATATTAACTTCCTGATTTTGATTTGTACACAATCATAGAGAATTTTCCCTGGTTTTAGGGAATACACATGGAAATATTTAGGTATGAAGACTTCAAGCAGTCAAAGGAAAAACTCACACATGCGCCAGCACAAGGAAAGAGAGGAAAGAGAGGGACAGCAGGAGGGGAAGGAGGAGCGGGAGGGAGAAGAATCAAACAATGAAGCGAAACCCTCACACTGGATTTCTGAGTAAGGATGATCAAAAGAATTCTCTACCACTGCAATTTTACTTAAATTCAAATTAGTTCAAAATTAACTTTTAAAAAGCTTATTTCTTATTAACTTAAGTTTAATAATAAACTTTCTTTTAAAAAAGAAATAAAAATTGAGTCAGAATTCCCACAAGCTGCCCATTTTCCCCTCAGCATAGTGGGAAAGAGTAATACAGGCCGTACCACAGCAAACTCATCTCTGTCCAGGTGTCCATCCTTGTCGATGTCACTCAGGTCCCAGACCTGCAAGCAAAGAGCCAGGCTTACTGGGGAGACCAAGGTTTATGGGGTTACCAACACTTACACGTGGGTAGATCAGGGGGACCAAGGTATACTGAGAGAAGAAGGGCCCTGTGTAGTCAGAACCCAAGATTTTCAGTACTGGGTTAAGATAACACAATTAAAATACATTTTAAAATGGCTATGGGCTTTTTAGAAACCACCAAGGAAGTATTGTAATTTCAAGATCCTTCCCACCTTGTTAAGTTCATTTTCTCTAACAAATAATGGTGATTATAATCATATCCACCCTGATTTCTTTACTATCTTACAAAGATCACTTAAATGGAAAAGATGGCTTAGTTTTGCTAAAGGTGCTCCTCTGAACACAAGTCCTCAATACACACACACACACACACACACACACACACACACAATTCCACCCCCATGTGCACTGGCAGGGTGGTAAACATACACTGGGGTGGCCTCTGGGGTCTCTCTCCCCTCCCCTATCATGGATGATGAGGCAGGTGCCACAGAACATGCTGGACAAACCTGTATCCTAAAGATGAGGCAGGAGATATGGATTCCTTGACAGGACAGAGGCTACAGACATTATTTTCTAAAGACAATCTTGACCCAAACCAGCCCTCCTGGACCAGCACCAATTTTGGGCTGGCAGTATCCAACCCAGATGTAACAACTAAAACTGACTCCAGACATTGTCAGTGTCCCTTAGGGTAAGAACTGCCAGTGAGAATGCTGGTCCTACCCAACATGCCAGGCTGCCTCTACTCGCTCTGTCATATGCCCACCTTCTCAACACTTCTCTGCCACCTGCCTCCTCACTCTGGGAGACATGACCTAGGGCACCTACTTTGTGAGGCCTACCGCCTCCCTGCATCTATCTGCCCAGGCAGGGCAGGCACCCCACCCTCTCACTGTCCTCTTTCAGCAGAACCATGACTACTGGTGGGGGTGGGAGGGAAGGAGGTGAAGAAAAGGAGGGTAGAGTGAGGTGCTCTGGGGACCAACCAGTACCTCTTATCTTGGGTGTTAACGTATGACCCTGGGCAATTTATAAGTCACTCTGAAGGCCCTGCTTCATCAACTGGAAAATGGGTGACACCATTTTCATAGATTGATCACAAGTATTCAATAACTTTATTCACACAAAGTTCAAGAGGAGGGCCTGGCACACATGGAGGCCTCAATAAATAAATATCAGGATAGTAACCATTATTTATTTATTTGATCTCCTGAACTGATCTAATTTCCCCCCTACCCTCCTAGTGTTCATTACTAGGTCTGGCTCAGAGCAGGCTCAAAAAAATGCTTGCTGATTTGGCACAAAATGGACTTCAAGGTGACAATTTTGAGTGAAATTGGCCAAAAAGTAAAAGACAGATTTTAGATGGTTTCACTCACATGCACCACATAAACATCCAAAAAGCAATTACATGCAAACAATATAAGAAATAAAAATTTGAACTTGGCAAAAAAGAAGATAATGGTTACCATATATGGGGGAAAGGATGGAGAGGATAGAGCACAGAGGCAGGTGGGGTATGATTTGGTGGAGGCAATAAAAAAATAGAAACTTTTTAGAAAAGCTCTTATGAGAAACATATATTTTTAAAAAAGCTTGCTGAATGACCCAAGTGATGAGTACACAAATGCATGGGTAAATGTGTGTGTACACAGCTGTATGGGGATGTGGATGCATGGGTGATAAATGCACACATGAAAGAGAGTGAGGATGCATGGGTGCAAAAGTTTACAGATGATGGATGCAGGATGAATGAGTATGTGCAAGAGCACATGAGTGCATGTGTGCACACAGCACAGACAGACATGTGCAGATATGGATGCATTCGTGCACAGATGTGTGGGAGGTGGTGAGCGCAGAGAGGAGAAGAGAGGGAGAGGTGACCCCTTGTGCCATGCCCTTTGTAGCCATAGCCCCTTCCAATAACGACCCTTCAGTCTCTGTGTTGTTCCCAATTTAGCTCTACAACATTAGTATGTCCAACTGTTAGCTACTGAAAGGGCTGCCAAACAAAGACACCCTACTGTGCTGCAATTTAACACTCATGCCTGCTAACACTCCTGGTAATCAGTTACAGGCAAGGCCAAGAGAACAACAAAGGGATTTGAAAGATCCTCTTTCTTAGTGACCCCATTTCAAAACAAAGCATCAAGACCGGCTCTACTGAGACGGATAAAATGGGTAGGTGTCTGCAAGCATATTCAAGCAAGAATAAATCAGGTGAACCAGAGCGGCAGTAATACTTTACTGCATCCTAAAAAAATTGCACCAAAGGTCACGAGCTAGACCCAGAGGCAGCAGGGGCCATGCTGGGTCCTCCTGCTCTGGGCTTGGGTCTGCACCTGTTGTATCCAGAAAGACAACCTTCCCCTCTGAGTCCCAGATCTGGAACCCAGCCTAGAAGACAGCAAAGAAGATGGAGCTCTATGCACAAACACATGGGCTTGTAACATAGACCTCAGTAGAAAGTTGGATCCAAAAAAATTGCATTTAACTGGTACAAACAGGTTTTTGAAAAGAAAGCATAAAATTTTTTCTAAACACGGGCCATGCAGACTATGCAAGAATAGAACCTTTGGCCCACTTACCCTGCCCAGGACGTCAAGTGGCAGCTTGGAGTTCATGAGGACTGGCTTGACTTTGTCTCCAGAAAGCAAACCATTTATGGGAAGGAGACTTTCAAAGATTCCATCAAATTTGGCCTTTTCTTCCACCTAGTGGGAAAGAAATCACTCAGTAAGTCAAAATGTGCCTGTGTGAGAGTTCAAACGAGCTCTGACTTAAAGTTGAATGAAAACGGGCAGCAAGACCTCTAAAGCACAGAACAATCTCATAGGAACCTCAGTCTCCAGGGCTGCCATAGTAACATAGTTCCACCAACTACTGACCTGGTGACCAGGGCCAGCAGGGAAGGGAGCGGCCCTCACCTAGGCCTTGCTCTCCACCCTAGGGCTGCCTGGGAGACAAGATCATTCTGAGTTATCTCCCAGGAGCTCACTAAGAAAGGTAAGTGATTTTAATTTTTAAGGACAAACCACTAAATCTAGATATCAATCCACGTAACTCAAAGAATTAAAGAAACAAGTATAAAAACCCCAAAACTTAAGCAACTAATTATCATAATTGATTCTAAGCATAGGGAGTCCTTTGTCTCTATCCATGAAGTAAATACTGAAAGCTCTTCATGAACAATGATGATCTCCACAGGACTTACAATTCAGACAAGCAGCTACTGCTCAGTGGACTATGAATATGAAAGGCAGATGGTTATGTCCAAGCAACTATGGGAGAAGAAGACCTGGGGCCTCCAATTTCCCTCTTGGAGCAGCAGGCCTGGGAAGAGTGAGAGTATACCTCGCACTTTGACCACAGACTATAGTCACCTGCGAGCTAAAGTACATACTATTAACACTTGTCCATCTAAGGATGACCTGATAAGCAAAATGTGGTCTGTCCACACAGGCTTAAAAAAGAAGGAAATTTAACCTTACAAAGGAAGGAAATTCTGACACAGGCTACGGCATAGATGAACCATGACATTATGCTCAATGAAATAAGTCAGACATAAAAGGACAGATACTGTAATTCTACTTAAACGAGGGCCCTGGAGGAGTCGAATGCAGAAACAGAAAGTAGGGTGGTGGGGGCTAGTGACTGGGGGAGGGGAAGGGGAGTGTTTTTTTTTTTTAATTTAAATTTATTAAATACATTTGACATCAACTGTACTCCCCAGGGAATTCTCACCACCATTTCACCCATGTACCATCACCTTAGTCCCTTGTGCTCTTTCTACCTTCATCCTGGTCCCTCCTCCCAACCCCCAAGATTCCTTTGGTTTTTGTCCTTTTGTTCTTGTTGTGTTTGTTTGTCTGTTTGTTTTTTATTGTAATTGCTCTTTTGCTTGAGCCCCCTTTTTTTGTTCCTTTACATTCCTCCTAAAAGTGAAACCATCTGGTATTTTTCTCTTGCCTTCTGACTTATTTCACTGAGCATAATTCCTTCTAGCTCCATCCATGTTTCTATAAATAACTCTAGTTTATCTTTTTTGATTGCTGAATAGTATTCCATTGTGTATATACCAATATCTTCCTTTTTTGCCTTTATTTATATATATTTGACATCAATTGTGGTTCCCATGGGTTTCCCATCACCATTTCACCAGTGTACCATCACCTAAGTCCCTTGTGCTCTTTCTGCCCTCAACCCATTCCTCCCCCACCCTACAAAGTGTACCCGATTTGTCCTTGTCTTTTTGTTTTAGTTGTGTTTTATTATTATTATTTTCCTTAGTCCCTGATTTGTTCCCTCTACATTCCTCCTATAAGTGAAACCATCTGCTATTTTCCCTTTTCTTTCTGGCTTATTTCACTGAACATGATCCCTTCTAGCTCCATCCATGTTGCTGTGAATTGAATGAGTTTATCTTTTTTGATTGCTACATAATATTCCATTGTGTGTGTATATATATATCGCATCTTCTTGAGCCAGTCATCTATTGTTGGGCATTAGGGTTGTTTCCATAGCTTGCCTATTGTGAAAAGTGCTGCAATAAACATAGGTATGCAGGTATCCTTCTGAATTAGTGTTTTTGTGTCCTTTGAGTAACTTCCTAGGAATGGAATTGCTGGATGATATGGGAGCTCCATGTTCAGTAGTTTGAGGAACCTCCACACAGTTTCCATAATGGTTAGACCAGCTTGCATTCCCACCAGCAGTATAGTAGAGTTCCTTTTTCTCCACATCCTCACCAACATTTGTTATTGCTATTTTTTTTTTTGATATGTGCCATTTTCACTGGTGTAAGGTGGTATCTCATGGTGGTTTTGATTTGCATTTCTCTGATTACGAGACGTTCAGCATTTTTTCATATGCCTGTTGGCCATTTGCATTTCCTCTTTGGAGAAATGTCTTTTTAGCTCTTCTGCCCATTTTTTGACTGGACTGTTTACTTTGGTTTTGTTTAGTCTGGTCAGCTCTTTGTGGATCTTTGTGATAAGTCCCTTGTCAGTAGTGTTGTGTGCAAAGATTTTCTCCCAGTTGGTGGGGTGTTGCTGAAACAGGGGGCAGGGGAGGCTCTGACTGAGATGGGGCAGAGGACACTCCCAGGCCAGAAAGCCCCCAAAAAGCTCCTAAAGGCCAAAAGGCCACAAACCAGAATCAAGGGCTATAGCAACAGAGACTATAGCCTATCAGAGAACAGTGCCTGATACAGGTTACTGTCTATGGGTTCTCACCCGTGCACACAATTGCAAGGGACCTCAGGCTATAGAACAACAACCATAGGGTTTATTTACAAACAGGGGGATACAAGAACACTTACATATCCACAAGAGGCTGGCTGCTTCATCTGAACAGCATCAGTGTTGGCAGTCACCGGTCACCAGTTCTAGGTAGCACTGTCCAATAGTAATGACCACTACAGGCCTACAGAGGTGTTCAGGAACACCCAGTGTTACAGCTCTTGTGAGTTGTTGGTTTATACCACCAACAAACAGTTCTTTGAGACACCAAGCCCAAGGCCTTTGGTGCTCCTTCCCGCCAGTGTCACAGACAGGACCAAGTCCCAGTCCCTACAAAGTCCTTCAGTCTCTTTCCCCTCCTCAGAGGGCAGCTGCTAGAGGCCTCTCTCCTTTCCTCAAAGGCTGGAACTGTCTTCTCCTCTTCCCCTGTAGGAGCTCTTCTTCCTCTGCTGCTTCTTTGGATCCCTTCTTCCTCTGGGCTGCTGCTTCTCCATCTCCTCCTCCAGGTTGCTCCAAATCCCTATCAGCTCCCCATTCTAATGCTCCCTTCCACCCTGCCTTATATTCACTTTCAAGGTGCCTCCCCCGCCCTCGCCACAGTCTGATTGGTCCATTTTCCAATCCTGCACCTGATTGGTCCATTTTGGCCTGTTCCAAAATTCAGGAAGTGTAACTTACAAGAGGAGCTCTGAGGAGTCCTGGTATAAATCAACCCATAGCTCACACCTGATTGGTCCATTCCACATCCAGGCAGCACACTGCTACATAAAAGGTTTCTGAGGAAGGACTGCCACACTAACTTGCAGGGGAGCCAGAGACCACTCCTTCTGCTGGCTGCAGCCCGGTAACAATTTTTTGGTTAGTGTATCTTTTGCTGTACAGAAGCTTTTAAGTTTGATGTAGTCCCAGCTGTGTATCTTTTCCTTCACTATCTTTGCTTCAGGTATTGTGTCTTTAAAGATGTTACTGAGGTGTAAGTCATGTAGAGTTTTACCTACTTTTTCTTCTGTATATTTTATGTGTACCACATCTTCTTAATCCAGTCATCTACTTTTGGGCATTTGGATTGTTTCCAGGTCTTACCAATTATAAATAGTGCTGCAATAAAAATAGGGGTACAGGTTTTCTTTTGGATCGGTGTTTTGTGTCCCTTGGGTAGATCCCTAGGAGTGGAATTGCTGGGTCATATGGTAGCTCTACTTTTAGTAGACTGAGGAACCTCCATACAGCTTTCCACAGTGGCTGTATTAACTTGCATCCTCACCAGTAGTGTAGTAAAGTTCCTTTTTCTCCACATCCTCGCCAACATCTGTGGTTTTTTTTTTTGATATGTGCCACTCTTACGGGTGTAAGGTGATAGTGCATTGTGGTTTTAATTTGCATTTCCCTGATGCTGAGCATTTTTCATGTGCCTGTGGGCCATTTGCATGTCCTCTTTGGAGAAGTGTCTTTTAAGTTCTTCTGCCCATTTTTTGACTGGGTTGTTTACTTTGTTTTTCTTGAGTCTTGTGAGTTCTTTGTATATCTCTGTGATCAGTCGGGAAGGGGAGTGTTTACTGGAGACTTTCAGCTTGAAAAATAAGAAAGTTCTGGAGATGAATGGTGGTGATGGTCATACAACAAAACAAATGAACTTAATGCCAGTCGCCTGTATACACTTTAAAAAAAAAGCTGAGGTGATAAACTTGATGTTTTATCTATTTTATTATAATTAAAAATCAAAGAAGCACACTAACAGACTCTACACACATGCAGAGTTACACATGGTAAGAAGCCCTGGCCCATATGCTGTCCGGCATTGACCCAACCTGTCAGCCTCTCTAAGTACAAGAAGCCAGGCGACTGCAAAGGAAAAAGTCCCAAACAGAATGCCAAATCTCTTAGAAAGGCCCACCCCATCACAGTGCTGTTCCTGCCTACTCTTCTCCTCAACCCTACTTTGAAGGGTTCTCCCATGTGCTATCCTCATGAGGCATCAGGACTGCACTACCAGGAAGGGCCCCAAAGTTCAAGGAACAAGCTATCTGTGAAGTCATTTTTCATGACAAAGTCGTTCTTTTTCAGGGCGGGTATCATGTGATGAGGGGACAACAGAGAAAGAAGTCTTTTGACTGTGCTCACAGCCTACCAAATGCTAGACTGTCGCAGAGGTGACTCCAGGACCCCTCATCATATAAGGCTTATCCTGCACATCCTGCCTAGACCTCCCCACGCAAAGCTTTCCAGGAAGGAACAGCTTAGCTGTATAAACACCGGACAGAACACTTGGGGTAGGGATGGGGGAGTATAGTGGGAGGCAGGGATGGTTGAAGATTGTTATTAATGTTGGGTATTTAAGTGAAATAAAGGTGAGCTGAAGTGACAGTCCTCTTACAATTAAGGAGTGAGAGGTCCCTTTGGAGATCAGTTTTGAGTCCTACACATTTTCTTTGGGAGTAACTGTACCGCTTATATTTTTTTTCTAGAAGCAATAACAGCCAATGTCTTAAAAACAACACCTTTTAAGTGCTGACAGCAGCTTTTCAGAAAGCAACAGAGCATCAAAAAGGAAAGAACAAATTTGAGAAGTTCTCACAATTTCTCCTCTCCTGATGAACCAACCAAGCCAACAAGAAGATTTAACACAAGATTTAAACTGTAAAAAATTTTTAAGAGTCAGCTCCTGAAACTTAGCTAGCTGCCTTAGTAGATAGCATCCATTCATTATAATACAAGACCATAGCTTTTTGAAAGACTTTAATTTGAAAAGGTATTTCATCCAAACTCCATGGCACACTCACTCTGACACAGAATTGAGGACAAGTCACTCTGTGAAATGTTTCAAACGAGACCATAAATGGCTACAGCACTGGCTCCTGAAGGACAGCCCCATTCACTTACCCTCACAGCCCAATGGGACTCTGCAGACGGTGGTGTGACCATCAAAGGGCTGCTGGTGTCGTGCTGGGAAGAAAGAACAATACTCTGATGTGGCTGATACAGAGAAACTACAAGAGTACATGCTCATTGAAAGGACACATATTCAAAACAAGGAAAAACCTCAAAAATTATGCAGAGTTGCTATAGGAGTCCACAATTCCACTCCTATGTAGAGACCCAAGAGAGCAGAAAATGGGGGTGCAAATACTGGCTAAACAAAATGGAGAAACTGACACAATACAATCCTAGCCAGCAATGAAAAGGGATGACGTGCTGACAGATGAGACATGGATGAACCTTGAAACATTATGCTGAGTAGCCAGGCACAAAAGGCCACAATTTATGATTCTACCAAATATCTAGAACAGGCAAATCAGTAGCAGAAGCAGAAGCAGATGAGTGGCTGCCAGGAGCTGGGAAAGGGGAAACGGAGTGAAACAGGGTTTTCTTTCAGGAGTGATAGAAATATTCTGGAACTACCAGAAGTGATGATTGCACAACATTGTGAATGGGCTTCATGCCACAAAACTGTTCACTTGAAAATAATATTTTTAGGTTATGTAAATTTTGCCTCAATTTTTTAAAATGAAAGTGAAAACATGGAGATACATATGGTGTTGGAAAGTGAACTTGAAGAGTTTAAACACTTACAAATTTAGGCGGCGGCATATTCAAATTCAGATTGCTCAGGGTAACTTCATGGCCACTCTGTGCACAGGCCACTAGTCTCAGTGCAACATAGAAACCCTGCAAATCCAAAACAGGGGTGACATGAACACCACTTAGCAGGGTTGAGCTGCAGGAAAAGAGGACTTTCACTCGCTTCAAAGTAAAGACTATAGGAAAGCCTCCTGTGGGTGGAGCTGAAAGGACTTTACAGGAAGCACAGCGTAAATGAATGTGCTAAAACGGACTCTGCCCACCACATCCTGAACGCCATAAACTTACAAATCAGTGTGTTTTCAAAAAGAATGAGCTCCTGACATTTAGGAAACACTAAATTGTGGAAGTAGCAGACTACATATGTTTAAGACTATAAATGATGAATCAAATACGTGATGAGCTTTTAAAAATAAAACAGAAGTTTGGGAAGTAACATTCTTGGTGCACTATGATCTCCTTGGTCTCACTGAACAGAGTACCCCTCAATGCCTGTCCCAGCCCTGAGGCCTGCTGTGGATTCAACTCCAACCAGGAACAAAGGATCTGCACTTAGCCCCCTCCTAACCCAGAATTTGCCACACCAAAGGTTAGTGAACTTGCAATATCACCTAATTTTTTTTAATTGATCAAATGGCCTAAGAATATTGAGGGTTTTAAAGGTATACACAGAATTCAGTTTTATAACTTCTACAAAGAGATAAGCACCAAGCCATCTTATCTTAGGCTGTGCCACACAACACCCTCACAGAATGGTGAAAAAAGGAACTAAGGAAGTTCAGAGGAGCTACATTAGCAAAATTAACTGGTTTCTCTTTCATAAGGCCCCTCGAGACGTGTCACAGGCAGATATGTACAAAGAAGCTCATGAAGGGAATAAGGCAGTGGTCTCTCCCCAACAGATCTATCAGAGACCTGGGACGTTGGGCACAACATCCTGGAAGGACAGTCTGAGGAAAGCTGAACTAAATTAACATGGCCACTTAAAATAATTTTTAAGTATGTAACTTCCCACTTACAGAACATTCTCAAAATCACAAAATTATGATGCAGAATGAAACAGGAGATTAAGTGTGACCACCAGAGCCAGCACGGAGGAGAGTCTTTGGGTTACTAAAGAGTTCTGTGTCCTGGCCGTGTTACACAGGTTACATAAACCTATGCAGTGACAAAACTACATAGAACTCTACAGTAAGTCCTCAATGTCATCAAAGGTTCTTGGAAACTGCAACTTGAAGCAAAACAACATATAACAAAACCAGGTCCTCAAGTAAGGTCATTTTATTCAACACTGGCTAGAATAGTTTGGTTTTTTCTCGTTACTGCTACAATATCGAAAACAACCTTCTGTGAGGACAAGAAAGTACATATGAGACAGATCAGTGCTGCGGAGGGCCTCTGGTTTAGTGCTACACCGGCTCCAGGCATCATGCTCCAGAGAGAACAGAGGAAGGACACCTGGAACTCTATGAACAATCCTGCAACTTCCAAGCGTTATTTCAAAATACAACATTTTGAAAACATTTTAATCACTTATAAGCACACAAAATAGTAAAGATACGCTAACCGTGAAAGATGGCTCCAAATAGTTCAAAAGACCTTTATTTCAAATAAACCTTTCCATTTTAACAGTGACAGCCACATTTATGACTAGTGATACTTGTCAGTGTAGATAACCAGGAAGGAATGCAGAGTGACCGGCTCAGCCTCTCCACTCCTCTGTACACACGTGTATATACCTGTTTGTCCAAGAACCCTTTACCTTCTGGGTCAGCCAAGTCCCATATCTGCAGAAACACAAAAATGCTGGTGAGTATGATGGCCCATTTATTCCCAAAACAAGCACACAGGCTACGGGGCAGCAACCTGCTCCTGCAGGCATACAGCCAGTCAGTGGCAGAGCCCAAGAACACTAAGACATTCCAAAGCTAACAGGATTGATTATACCCTGGATCCCCAACATAAATCTGTAATCAGCCAACATAAATCTGCTCCAAAAGCACTCAGGCCTCATGTCTACTACCAAAACAGCAGGCAGTTGCTGCCATCAGAGTAGTGGATCCACCACTTACAGCCCAGAGGCCCCAGGTGGCTAGCCCATTCCACAAGAGGGATGTCCCCACCAAGAGGGGTCTGCACAGCTGGCCCTAATGTGCCAGTGAGCCTCAACGGCACCACAAAAGAAAATATCCTCCTGGTCTTCACGTACCTTCCCAAGAATAATGTCTGAGAGTCCAGACTTCTTCAGAAAAAGGGCAGCTTCACTAGCCCCAACTCGGCCTGTGTATGCTGGATCTACCTGGAATTATGGGGTGAAACCTTCAGCCAACAGAGCAGTAGATGAAGCACCAGCCATCACGTAAGACTGCAGGCCAATATTCCAGAGAATAGGAAGGGGCTAGAGGTCACAGTGGGCTTTGATTTCAGACCCAGCTTTCCTGGTCAATCCAAAAAGACCCAGTGAGACTTACCTGCTTATAGTAAGATTCATATAATGGATTTCCAGTGGGAATCTGTAAACAAAACCATAGAGAGTGGTCAGAACCCCTCTAAAAAGAAATGTCATTCCCTCATCGTAGTCACCAAAGTAACCAATAATGGAGATCCCAGTGTATGAACAGGCCTTGTCTTTAGCACACAAATTTCAGGTTATTTCCAAGTACTGGTATCACACATACTCCATTTAGGAAAAGGGAATGCTGATACTCTTTAATAAGTCCCAAATCTTGCACAAAGAGTATAGCTGCCTCAGGTGGAACCTCAACCCAGAGCTGATCCCACTCTGAGTCATGGGATTCTAATTTGTGTAGAACTAAGAGGAAAAGACACCTGTCCTCTCCGACGGTACTGGCTCCAGAATCAGAACCTCACTCCTGCATGTCATCATGCGTACCAGACATGCAAGCTACAGACTGCTCTCCCTGCCCCAGGTCTGTCCACACCCATTACATCCTCCAGCAGCTACCAGGGACTGCAAATGAATATGCACTAACAGGCCCTGCCCAGAAGAAGAGTCAGCAGTGAACACTCCCACAGCTGCAGGCAGGAAGTTCAAAATCCTCAGCTAGGCACAAAGAAACTCGACATGCCAGTCATCAGATCCTCAGGGTACTGCTGTTCAAAGGATATGACCACCTCAAGGCGGGGAGGGGAGTAGCTCATGTGGCTGATGGAAGCCACACAAAGTCACTCCTGAATCCAGACTGGGTGGCAGCCAGGCCCTCACTTCTCACCATGTCCAAGGCCTCTTCCTGACCTCAGTGGCTGTCCCCAGATGGGGAGGTGCCAACAATAAATGCTGGCTGTAAAGGCTTACACATGCTGGTGTCATACTGCATGAAGGTTGGAAAACCTGCTGCTGATTAGTGACCAAGGACAAGTGAGAGAAATAACATTACTCTTAATTGTTCAGAGGAACAAGTGTGTGAATGGCTAGAGAAGAAAGCAGAAGAAATGAATACATGAGAGGTGCGTGCACAGTGCTTATTTAAAGCAATTTTCCTGCAATTTCTCATATGAATAAAACTGGGGGAGTTCTGATCACTGTATTTGAAACAGCCCAACACTTGCATATCACTATGCTATTAAGAGTTATTTCAGGTTAAAAATAATGCCAGGATTACAGTCAGCTTCTCTGGGGGATGCCCACACCTGCAAATGTCTAAAGAAGTGAAAGTACCAAGACCACCACCAACACAGAATGAAAACAGGACAAGAACATAAAGATCTGAAAGGGAAAAGAAAGTCAAAACAAAAAAAAAAAAAAAAAGGGAGGGGAGAACCCTTAAAAAGGCAAGAAAAACATGTAACAAATGAAAATCAAGAAAGGCTAGAGTCTGGGGTGTAATGACACCAGGAAGAAGAACAGGAAGAATATGCACCTGCAACTGCTCCGACTAGGGCCTGCTGACACCGATGCTTGGAAAGTTGTCACCCTCAGTTCCTATGACCTTGGGCAGCAATGTCCTCCCTCACACCTGTGTGATCTCCCAAGTTTAAAACTCTGAACGCTTTAAAAACACATTTCCCCATATGAGTGAGGTGGACAGAGGAAGCAAAGTTTTCCTCTTTTTGATTAAAAAGGCTGCCTGTCATCTGTCAATAAAAGTGACAGTGACCAGATCCAAACAACACAACACTCACTGGCTCATGGTACTGGAATGCACAGATCACCCAATTCATGGTACAAAGGCCCCTGTCCCGCCAACAATCAGGGTGTTGGTCTGAATACATCTCCAGTGGGATAACTGTTAAGGCTCATAGTAGACAGAAGTTTCCAAGCAAGAATGATAGCAATGGAAAAAGAGTTACAGTATTTGGGGCATACAAGAGTCACAATTATCTCAAAGTGCTTCTGAGCAATAATATCCACAATCAACCCCTTGTGCCCCTGGTGGCACAAGGGGTTGAGGCATGGCACTGCAGCCATTGCAGTGCGAGTTCCATCCCTCGCCAGGGAGAGGACCCATATGGTGCAGCAGACCTCTCCTGTCTTGCCCGCTGCTCCCCTCAGCAGTGTGTTTCAGTCCATCTGCCTGTTCTGCTCCCCGCGCTCTGTGGTGAATCCTCTCACCCCCAGCACCTCTGCTCTGTACCCCAGCTCTTGTTATCTATAAATAAGTAAAATCTTTATTTTAAAAAAAAAAAAAGGTCCCCAAAGAATCCTAAGAAGGCTGTGAAGCAGCAGAGCTAATGACTGTCTATGCTGAGGGTGTACACACAGATAGTCAGGTAGATTCTCAGATCTACCACTGAGAAAAATCACAGAGCATGCCCTCAAGCACTCCCTCCAACACTGCTATCAGTTAGATTAAGATGGGACAACAGTTGGTAAAGGTCTCCATGTAATTACACTTTAGGGACTGCAGAAACAGAGAGGGAAAACACCAGATGGAACTGGCACTTCCTCTAACTACACTACTTCCGCTTAGATGGTGTAGTCACATCTGCAAGCTGCTGGACAGGCCACTGGGACAGAACTGAAAACGGAGGCTACCCATGCCACCAATGCCCCAACCACAGGCACTCAGCCCATGGCTAATGCTGCACAAACCTCAGCCACACCCCACACATGGTCATAGCCACTAGGTAGAGAGCTGTGTGCTGAGAGCTGGCAGCTGTCCACCATGTCTGCACCATGTCTGACCCCAAAGTGAGCCCATGGCCTTGCCTGGGGATAGGTAGAAAGTGGGTGTGCCTGGTAATAGGTTTTTAGTATAAGAGGCTGCAGACAGTCTGGAGATGGTTTCAAGGACAGGAACAAGATGGAGCCATACAGGCTGGTATCCTCCTCCATCCACAGTGCAGACAACAGCTTCAACTTGGCTGTATATGAATTATTGATGAACTTCCTGTAACTTTCAATTTGACTTTCATCAAGCTTTAAAACACTAAAAGAGACAAATGAGAAGTTCCTGTGGTCTCCTGGCTCTCCCTCCAGCTCAGAAGCAACTTACAAGTGGGGAGGACATTGAAAACATGGTTCTCTCCTTCCAGGAGGACTAGACAACCCCACAGTCCTGTGAACACATGTGATTTTAACACCAGAATACAACCAGCTTGAAATGAAAATACAGACTACTTTGGAAGGATGTCCCTCTAAGGATCATGGTTCCAGTCACTCCCAGTCCTCCCACCATTAAGCCCACCAGCCCTGACTCTGCTTCTGCCCATGGACAAGACTGTTCCTAAATCTTTATGCCTGAAACAAAATTCCCGCTCTGCCAGGAAAGCATGCACTCTCATGCAAAACAGAGCAATGATCATTGAGTTTACAAGTTCCAAATGGACATTTTTAAAGCAAATTTGTTTCTGTTTAAAACTTTTGGGAAAAAGTATCTGTAATTCCTTATTCTGGTAAGTAGTGGGTCACACTGATGACTGTTCACTATTTTCTATCCAGTACCTCCTTTAATCTTTCCAACAATGCCACAGGGCAGGTACTACTATTGGGAGGAGGTTAAGGTCACCTTCCCCAGGGTCACAGAACCTGTAAGGCAGAGTCATCAGTGTGACAATATGTCCCTAACTTCACACATTGCAGAATCAGCCCAGACTGGACAGATTACAGCCCGTGTGCAGGCTTGCCTGGGAAAAAGTGCACACATTACATGACAGAATGTGGTTATATTCAACTGTGGAGGGCTGGACTAGAACCAGTGCAGCCTGCTTTCCCAAGAAAATTCAGACCCCACGAAGGCTGTGTTATTCAGAGCTACTGCCAAGTTTTACAGGAAGTTAGGCACTTTGCACAAGAAGATATCCGGGTCTAATTTCCTTCTTGAAAAACCAGACACATGCAAAAACACAGCCCAGAGATGTATTTGTTCAAGCTAGTTCCCTCTCTGCTAACTCCACAGCCCCCCTAACTGCTGCCCAAATTGGAAAAGTGAGGAAGCTACAATTTAATTCCATGGTCCTTGAAAAGTATCAGGAAAACAGATGTAGCCCTAACCTCCCTGAGCTGCCAGCACCCTCCAATTCCCTCCAATTCTGAGCTTTCTAAACCAGAGGTAGGTAAGGTAAACATTGTGGAGAAAAGGACCAGGACATGACAAAGGGTCTTGTAAGTCACAGGTAAAATGGACAGACATCCTGATTAAAAATGGGCAAAAATTGAGGCCACTAGGTGAGGCAGAGGGAGGGAGGAAAGCAAAGGGGAAGAGATGGCCCAAAGGATGATGATGGAGGACTATGGGTGCCTTGGTGGTGGATGTGGTGTAGTAACATACATCTGAAAAGGTGTGATCATATGCCTTTGAATCATAAGCCAATTTTGCCTCAATTAAAAAAAAATAAACCAAAAAATGAGCAAGGGCTAAGAGAAAGGCAATTCAGAAAAGTGGCAATTACTCAATGTATGTATTGCAAAACGGCACTGAATGCCAGGATCTGCTGTCAGGTTTGCAAAATCAGAGAGAAATGCTGTGCAGGGTCGCCCTGGGCCTTTGAAGCAGAAAGTGAAACCAACTGGCCTTTCTGGAGCCCATGCGGCAATGTCAGGACAATGTGCTCACCTGTGATGTGCAGGTTTAATCCAACTCCTACCAAGCTCCTACAAGAATTCTTTGGAGATACCAATACAACTATCCTAAAATATTAGAGGAAGGAAAAAGAACTCACTCACTAAAACAACTCTGAAAAGAAGAATGAAGTGGGGACAAACCGGTCTACTTAACTCAAAGGCTGACCATAAAGGTGCAGTGATCAGTGTGGCACTGAGTGACAGACAGACAGAGCCCAGGAAGAGATCCAAGATGATATCCCCAATTGACCTTGGGCTGTACGAAAGTCCTGTAGGAGAAGAGACGCATCTACCCAATGGTGGTGGGACAATAGCGCATCCAGAGAGAGGAAATGCATCTCTACCTGAGTCTCCCACATTGGACAAAAATTCCAGATGGATAATGGATTTAAAGGTAACCCTATAAAACATTTAGGAAATAGCACAAGAGAAAGGATTCAGGACTGGGCACTGGGCAACGAGTTTTTTTTTTTTTTGCATTTTTATTAAAATACTTTAAAATTTACATATACTTGCCATTAATTGTAATCCCCATGTATTCCCCATCACCATCTCACCAGTGCACCATCACCTCAGTC
>JAGFMF010011659.1:11085883-11201509 GCA_019455555.1 Galemys pyrenaicus | reverse complement strand
GTCTTATGTCTAAATCCTTAATCCATTTTGAGTTGATTTTTGTGCATGGTGAAAGGCAGTATTCTAGTTTCATTCTTTTGCATGTAGCAGTCCAGTTTGGGCAAAGAGTTCTTACACCTAACACCAAAGTCTGATCCACAAAATGAAAAAAATCAGTAAGTTGGACTCATCAGAATTAAGAATGTTTGCTATGAAAGACCATGATGAGAAAATGAAAAGACAAGTGACAGACAGGGAGGAAGAATATACAAATCAAACACCCAACAAGGGACAAGAATCTAGAATATATATGAAAAAAACTTTCAACAGCAAGAGGTCTATTAAGAACACGGCATACAAAGGGGCATTTCACCAAAGACAGTGTACAGATGGCAAATAAGCAGATGGAGAGGTGGTCAACAGGTCAGTAGCCACTGGAGTAATGTGGAATTAAAACCACAGTGAGATGCTATTTCACACCCATCAGAAAGACTGCAATAACATTACTCTGGGAAACCATGTAACTATCATGGCCCAGCAACTGTTCTGGGTGTTTATCCTGAGAAATGCAGACCAGTTCACTTAATATCCTCTACTCAGTGTGTAGTACAGCTTTATTCATGATGGCCCCAAAATGGAAACTCAGGTCCCTTCAAGGGGTGACAGGTGACTGAACTGTGGTCCAAAACACACCATGGAATACCACTCAGAGATGAACCACAGATTTATACAACAACCCGTAAGATTCTCAGAGGATGACACTGAATGAAAAAGGCAACCCTCCAAAGATCACATACAGGGCCTCCCTGGTGGCGCAGTGGGTTAAGCAACACACTATGAAGCAAACCGCAGCCACTGCAGCACGAGTTCGATCCCTAGCTGCCGGCCAGGGAGGGGACCCACATGGTGTGGCAGACTTTTCCTGCTGTGCCTGCTGCTCCCCTCAGCAGTGTACTTCTGTTGATCTGCCTGTTCTGCTCCCCGCTCTCTGTGGTGAATCCTCTCATTCCCCCCACACACATACCTCTGGCCTGTACCCCACTGCTTGTATGCATAAATAAATAAATCTTTTTAAAAAAAATCACATACTACCTGATTCCATTACATAACATTATCAAAATGCTGAAAGCACAGGAATGAGCTGATAAGTGGCTGCCTGGGTTACGGAAAACGAGTGGGGGGATGCTGGGAAAGGACAGGGGAGAGTGGCTATAAGGACATCAGGGTCCTTGTGAGGATGAAACGGCTCTATACCTGACTACACAAAATCAATGTTCTGGTGCTGATATAGCACTATGTGTTTTCAAAATGTTTCCACTGGAGGTAAGTGGGTAAAGGACTCGAAGGGTTGCACTGTTTTTTGTTTTTATTTTGCAGCTGCAGCTCCATGTGAAACTTATAATGAGCTCAAAAAAATTTTTTTTCAAAGAGACTTAGGAGACCTTACAACCTTTTCAGACATTCAGGAAAATTTGAATATGTAATTGACATGGGATAATACTCAGGAATTATTGTTAATTGTGTGATTGTGACGTGGCACTGTGGTTATCTGAAAGAGAAATAGTTTTGTTAGAGATGCACAGTAAAATATAATTTCTAAGTTTTGTTTTTTTTTTTAACTCAGAAGTAGTACTATATACGGCAGGAATTCTAACAGTTCACACTGCTTTAAGATTAAGTGCGATAACTGAAGAAAAGCTTTATCACTGGTAGGATCAAGTTTTTGTCAAACAATAAAAACTAACATTTCCCTACAGCACTACCTGTAATAGCCAAATTATGGAAACCTAAGTGCCCAAAAGATGAGTAGATTAAGGTGTGGTATATATACACAGTGGAATACTACTTAGCTGTTTTAAAAAAAAATGAAATTTTGGCATTTGCAACTACATGGATAGAACTAGAAAGGATTATGGTCAGCAAAGTAAGTCAAGAAAAAGACAAAACCATTTAATTTCACTCAAATGTAGAATATAAAGAAACAAAACAAAGAAATATACAAAACTGCACCAAAACAAACCCTTGAAGTCTGACTGCAGAACTGAAGCTACTAGAAGCAGAGAATGGGGATAAGGAGGGAGAGGGGGCCCAATGGAATACGATAAAGGACTGCTGGTGCTTTGGCCGTGGATGTACTAACATATATAGTATACTAACATATATGTGAAGAGATGTGAACACCTCAATTTAAAAAATGTTATAATTAGAGGAATACATGGGGATTACAATTGATGTCAAATATATATAAATAAAAAGTTAATAAAAAGTTACAATTAAAAATAAAATATAAACTAATATTTCTTATGAACAAACACACACAGAGGTATATGTAAGCTCTCCCTCTAGAAGTCTACCCTAAAGAAGTAAGCAAGGGCCTCCCTGGTGGCACAACAGATTGAGCGCCACACTGTGGCACTCCCACAGCCACTGCAGTGTCACATCGATCCACAGCCAGGGAGGGGACCCACATGGCACAGAAGACTTCTGCCTCACCCACTGCTACTCTCAGCAATGTATTTCGGTCTATCTGCCTGTTTTGCTCCCCACACTGTTTCTGATGAATCCTCTCATCCTCCGCCTCTGGCCTGTACCCTAGCTCTTGTATGCATAAATAAAATAAAATCATTTTTGAAAAATAGCCAAACAAGGAAAAAGAGAAGGACAAGCCTTCTCAACCACCCTGCTTGAAAGTGGGACCACAGATGGCAGTGATGGGTTGAAATCAGACGCAGGGTAAACCCCCATGTCTCCAAGGACAGAACAGCACACAACAGTAAAACCACACAGACAGCAATTCGTGAGTGAGCTTAACTATGAAATCATTTGCTAAGAGAAAGAGGGGCCCAACCCACCACACAGTTAGAATCTGGTAAGTCTGCAGTCACCATAGTCACAGGGGATAAAGATGGTGGAACACACACCACAGGCTAATGGTGATTCCTCCAAGTGAACCACTGCCTGTACTTGGTATTGAGTTCTTCAATGTTCTACATTAGCCTGTACTGCTTTTGTAAACAGGACAGAAAAGGAAAAGGAAGCACAAGGAAAGAGATTTGAAAGAAAATACCCAACCTTCCCCAGGAACCCAAATGACCATACAACAAAGGAATGAGCTAAAGACAAGTGCAAAGGCTTCGGGATCTCTGTCCCACCCATGGGTACTCAGGCAGGATCTGTGGTGGGCCACAAAAGTGAGGGCTGCAGCTCCAGTCCAATCTGAGGAGCACTCAGAAGTGAAAGAAACAGCTCAGAGCTGAGAAAGCCACATGGCAAACCAGCCAGAGGGGTGAATCTGGGGTCAGGAGTCTTGTGGGGTAGTGGGAGGAGACAGGCGGGACACAAACACAGAATTAAGGCTTGGCAGGGTGCAAAGGCTGCCACCTCTGTTTGAAGATCTCCACCTCACCCTCCTGCAGCAGGGAAGCAGTACTACACCAAGATCAGCAGGGCCACCAGACAAATGTGGACATAAGTAAGTCCTACACCATCATTGAAATGCTGTGCAATTCTGGGGAGAGTAAGAAATCCCTCTGTGCCATAGTTTCTTCATTTAGAGAGTAAAAATGAGCAGCCCACCACTCAAGACTGGCATGGCAGAGCACCTGTCACATGCTAGCTGCTCCAAGTCCTCTTCTCTCCTGTTACTTTCCTTCAGGTGGAAGTATATTCAATCCATAGAAACCTGCCCCCATCCAGATATCACCTCAATTTCCTCCATCTTTCCCAAGAAACTTCCTGAAAGGGAGGGCTCCCTCTCAGACTTAGAATTCACTCACTCACTCAACACACAAAGGTTGAGTTCACACTAGAAGGAAGCACGAAGGACGTAGAAGTGTGTAGGACAAGTATCAGGGCTCAAGAACGGCAGCAGGCAGGCAAAGTAACCCTCAATTGCAGTGCAGGTGCTGGGAGGTGACAGCAGAGGCACAACCAAAGGAACAGGACAATAGGCAAGACCAGGCCATTCAGCAGCAATTTACTGTGGTGGCACACATGGAAAGGGGGTACATCATACACCTTTAAACATGGTGCCCTGGCATGTTCCTACACAACAGCATGGTGGGACTCTCACTTTCAGGCGACCTCCATTAATGGCTGCCTGAACCCAGATACTGTCCTGGGTGAAGGCACAGTGGAGAGTAAGGGGACCCTCACCTCTTGGAGCTCCTGGTGTGCAGGAGAATGTCACTAGATTTAACAATGAACAAGGATGAGGAACAGCCACACTGAAGCTCCTGAAATAGAGCAGAATACACCACAGGAGGGAAACACCAGCGGAGTGGTGCACTGGGGAGGAGACAAGGACAGCAGTGTAGGGAGGGGGGAAAAGACGGAATACAGCCACATAGATAGTAGCTGGGGCGGGACTTAGAGGGGGCAGCAACTGGAGGTCCTGGAACTTTGCTGGAGGAATCTAGCCTCCTGCCAGGGTGTTCAGTCATCCACCCCACCCCAAGCCACGTCAGTTCAGCATCTCTGTGCCCCCTTCCTCCCTTCTGAAGGTAGAAATCATCAGCCCGCTAGCACCTACTGTTGTTCTTCTGCAGTCACCAAGCTCGGCTCTCCAATTCCACCATGAACAAAGACCAGACTAGCATGATCAGGGAACTAACACAAACACTGGAGAGCAATGGTGCCGGCAGGGGCAACGCAGTCAAGAGGGAGAGAGGGGAGGTATGAGAGTCAGGTCAGAGCAGCATGGGCCACTTTCCCATCCTCTTCACTCCGCACATACTCAGGAGGCCCTGCCCACACCTGGCCCCAGCTGTTTCGCTCTCGAGTTTGCCAGCATGTCATAGGTCCTAACCCTAGTTCTCAAAACATCCACAGCCACCTCCTGCCCCTGGAGGTTGATTTCACTTCACACTACACACACACACACACATACACTCAAAGACACACTCACACACTCATACTTATGCACACACTGCCCTCAATCCCTGCCTTCCTTGGGGGTATGCCTTTTGCCCTTTACCTAATCCAAACTGTTCACTATATGCTGGGAAGGGGGAAGGTCCTTCATCAACTTTAGTCCCAGTCCCAGCACCAACCCCGTCTTAGATGCTTCCAAATACACACCCCCCTCAATTAAATGAGTCTCTTCCCCATTCCCCCTATAGACCTGAACTCATTAAATGGACACTTAATATCTGCTATGCATGCATAGCTACTGGAATGACATCACCCCATACATTTTCAATTGCTGGGGTTGGAAGTTTCACTTCTATTCCACCCTCTGTGATACTGGGCACTAAGCAACTCTTGGGTACACTCTAAATGGAATCCCAGGAAGGGAAGGGGGAGATGAATGTAAAGTGGTTATTGCTTGGATAGACCCAACAGCAGTGGAGGACAAGCTATAAAGCCTCAGTTTCCCCGTCTGTAAAATGGGAATAACATAGAGCCAGTCCTGAAGTTCACTATTAAGTATGAAATTGTAACAGGGTGGTCCCCAGGAAAAGGGAAAGTTCCAGAATCCCAGTTCCACCCTAAGTGGGTGGAACTAAGCAGGAATAATAAGATTCTGCAAAAAGGACAGGAGGACAGAAGGGAGGAAGAAGGAAACAAGATGGAGAGCAGCAAGGAGACCTGGAGGAGGCATGTGGAGCAGGGGGACATATGAAAAAACTGTACTTGCTTTTTGGTCTTGAACTGGTTAGAACAGATGTGGGTAAGAAACCCATGGGGAGGTTAACAATAACAGCTTTCATCTTAATTTTAATTTTGCTCTTTTCCTCCTGAATTTGTCTGACTCTTTCTAACCCTTTTCTATGGGTCTCTACTAAAAAATCCTTTAAACATGTGGCAGGCTTTTAAGCCTTGCTTTGAGCCAATCCTATTTATCTAAACATTTACCCTCAAGGAGATGGGTAACTTTAAATGCTTAACTTATAGTAACTATATTCTTTGTCCTTTCTGTATTATACCCTAATTGTATTAAAGTTCCTTTCCATTAAAGGTCTTATATATTTGTTTTAATGTGGCAAATAGCAAAACCCATTCAAAAAGTGAGGTTTGGGGGTTCTAGGGTGCCCTTCTCCCTACCCTGAAAATGAGAAGGCAAAGCACACTCTACAATGGGAGTCATTATCACATCTGTTATTATGATTGCTATGTTATTATTATTGAGATAGAGAAATGGACTCATTTACAAAGAACCATGGGGGTTGGGGGTGGGGAGGAGTCAGGCAAGGCAGGTATCAAGTCATAGTTCTTACAGCCAGCCACACCACATGATCTTTGCCAAATGATAACACATTCCATCAAAAGCTGGATCTGCTAGAGCATACATGGTACTCTTTCTCTCTCTTTGAGTTGGTTGGGCTGCTCGCAACATCCATGACAGAACTGACTTTTACCATCTTCTTTAATCGCAGTTTTCTTCAATGTACAATTTTATTTTTTTAAAGATTTATTTATGTATGGACACAAGAACTGGGGTACAGGCCAGAGGTGTGGGGGGTGAGAGTATTCACCAGAAACAGAGTGGCGAATAGAACAGGCAGATCAACCGAAATACACTGCTGAGGGGAGCAGCGGGAGAGACAGGAGAGGTCTGCTGCACCATGTGGGTCCCTGGTCAGGAATCGAACTCGTGCTGCAGTAGCAGCTGACAGGTTCACAGTGCTGTGTGTGAAGCACTGCACCACCAGGGAGGCCCCAATGTACAATTTTACACAGGGGTTAGGTACATACCTATAAAAACTCAAGTTATGTGGTTGTAAATTAAAGGATGTTTTCTAATGGCAAAAAAAGTCAATAGAAATAAGTGCATCAAGTTCAACAGTAAGGCCTGAAAGGAAATGCCAATTCCCAGACCTGGGATATGGGCAGATGAAGTGGCAGAACTGACTTGCACCACAGCAAAGCACACTCTACAATGGGGGAGGAGGAAGGGGTGCTGACACACTCGGCAATCACTGGTAATACCTCATGCCCTCCAGAATCCCATCTCTACAGAGAAGGTGTCTGTGATGTAGGGTGTGCCACTGCACAGAGGCCATTGTGATTTTTATTAAAAACACCACCAAAGGGAGAGCTGTCTTTGAGAACCACATGGAGGTCTCTCAATTCTGGGACCCCCACCATAAGCAGGTCCATTTCTGGGTGTGTGGGGAGATTTACAGAGCTAGATATCCACAAAATTTTTAGAATCCTAGCTAAACAGTCTCAATATAAGGGCCTCATCATCAGTCATTTTTTTAAAAAGATTTATTTATATATATAAGAACTGGGGCCAGAGTCCAGGGTGGTGAGAGGATTCACCAGAGACAGAGCGGGGAGCAGAACAGACAGACTGACCGAAACACACTGCTGAGGGGAGCAGTGGATGCGGCAGGAGAGATCTGCTACGCCATGTGGGTCACCTCCCTGGCCGGAGGCAGGGATCGAACTCGTGCTGCAAGAGCTGCAGTTTGATTCATAGTGCATTGCTTAACCCACTGCGCCACCAGGGAGGCCCCCATCAGTCATTTTGTTGTTTAATCTTTCCCCTTTAAACACAGTCTGAAAGAGCACCCTATCCATGAGGCAAATCCTCTGTGGATCAATAGACACGCGCGCTTGTTACCATCACTGTAAATCAGTCGCCCCCACCCAGAAGGGAAGGTGTCTAGGCAGCAGGAGACAGGAAGGGGTGAGGCCTGAAATAACAACTGAATCAAGAAAATGTGGTGTGTGTGTATACACACACACACAATGGAATACTATTCAGCAATCAAAAAAGATAAATTAGTGCCATCACAGAAACATGGATGGAACTTGAAGGGGTTATGTTCAGTGAACTAAGACAGAAGGAAAAAGAAAAATACCGGATGGTCTCACTCATAGTAGGAATACAGTGGATCAAGGAAATAAAAAGTAGTAATAACAATACCACCACCAACAACAACAACAAGACTACAACAAAACAAAACAAAAACGAACAGACAGCTACAAATCAGAGACATTCTGCAGGGAAGAGGGAGGGACTGGGGTCAAGGCAGAGACGGGAAGAGCACAGGACTATGGTGAGGGTGCATGGGTTAGTGGTAGAAATTCTATAGGAATTATACATATTAAAGAAAGTGAACACTGTAAGAAATAAATTAAATCAATGAATTTTAAAAAGAGAAAGAAAACATGCTGGCTTTCTTGGGGTACCCTGGCTCCCATCCCTGCAGACAGCACTGACTTTGGCACCCATGAGACAAAAATGTTCCCACACTCAACTATCATCAAAGGTAGTGAGAGGAACTGGCTGCACTCTGGCGCCAGGCTGCTATTCCAAGCATGCAGCCATCAATCAAGAAGATAGTTACCACCACAGGACGGGGACAGGCTACTCCAGTCCTCCCTGGATGATGGCAAAGGTGTGAAGGGCCGCACACGGGATCTGCAGGAGCAGCAGTGGAGGCAATTCATTCCATCTCTGTGGATTCCACATCACCTCTGAGGTTGTACCCCACTGTGCCCTAATTAGCAAAGTGTTCCCCCCTACAGTTGAAACCATCTGAAGGGGAGGGGTTCAGTTTTATTCATCTAGTCCCAAACCAGCACACAGCAGGGGTCAGAAAACTGGTGGCACCTCCAGATGAGCTGCTTCTCAACTGTGCCTAAAAGTAGGGTCTTGCCAATCTGGGGCCTACAATAAAGGCACTAGGTCTTGTATCAGCTAACACAGCTGCATAGTGCTCCATCCACCCAGGAAGGTTTCTCGCTCAACACCTTTCGTACACTCAAGAACCTCACCACCAGGGCCTCCCTGGTGGCGCAGTGGGTTGAGCACTACACTGTGAAGCATCTGCAGCACAGCAGCACGAGTTTGATCCCAGTCAGGGAGGTGACCCACGTGGCGCAGCAGACCTCTCCTGCCTCACCCGCTGCTCCCCTCAGCAGTGTGTTTCAAGTCAATCTGCCTGTTCTGCTCCCCACTCTGTCTCTGGTGAATCCTCTCACCACCCTGCATTCTGGCCTGTACCCCAGATCTTGTATGTATAAATAAATAAATCTTAAAAAAAAAAAAAAAGGAACCTCACCACTCCACCCACCCCAGTACCACTCACCCCTGCTTAGAGACCCCTGTCCAAACCCCACATAACTCCTTCCATCACCCCTCTTGCTCTTCTGGAAACTATCTCAGAATTCACTGAACTTCCTTCTTCCTTAAGCTATTATCCAGCTGGGCATTCCCTAAGTAGTCGGTCAGGCCACTTGAACATGTCACTTCTCTCTTCAAGAACCTGCCATGGGACTTCCCTGGTGGCTTTGGGGTTACAGTCTTAGCACTATAAAGCTATCGCCAGCCACTGCAGCATTAGTTCGATCCCAGCCAGGGAGCTGACCCACATGGCGCAGCAGACCTCTCCTCACCCACTATTAGTCTCACCCACTATTCCCCTCACCAGTATATTTCAGTAGATCTACCTATTCTGCTCCCCACTCTGTCTCTGGTGAATCCTTTTACACACACCCACTCTGGCCTATACCCCAGTTCTTGTATGCATAAATAAATAAAAATAAATCTTCGGGGAAAAAAAAAAAGAACCTGCCATGGCTCCTCACTGCCTCCCATTATATGTACCTGCCCTCCATCAGCTACTTGTTCAGATGGTGACTGAGCATGTGGGGATAAGAAGGAATTTAAACAGGCACAATCCCTGTCTTGTGGGTCTGATCAAGGTAATGGGGGAGCAGACCATCAAGTAAATAATGATTATGAAATGGCATTTGGAAAGGATAAGGCCTTCCTATGGGCAGGAACAAGAAGCTGGGTCAGACTATCGGGAAGCTTCCCTGAGTAACTGATGTGCAGGCCAAGATTTAAATTGAGTAGAGATTAACCCAAGGATAGAGGGAAAAAGAACATTTCAAAGTGGCAATAAATGGCATGTGCAAAAAATACCTGTGCAGGCAGCTGACACTTGGGCAGAATGAGGCAAGAAGGCAGATAAGGGAGGTACAGGATCCAGGTGTGCTGTGTGATGGTTGGGACAGAGGCCCAATCCGGTTCACAGACAGCGATCAACTAGGGGGTGCAAAATTAAGAGAACTGACTGCACCAAGCCAGTTCAAAATGTAATCAGTAAATTGATTCTGCTATCAAGACTACAACAATCATAGGCAGATCCAGATGGAAATTTGAGATGACTACGGAAGGATCTTCTACTTCCCTCCAACAGTTTGTACAATAAAAGCTGGGTCTGCTTTGGTGGGCACAGCTTTAAATAGCTAGTGGTCTGCACTGTTTGCAGGAGCAGCCTCTGGTGCTGCTGTTGTCTGGCAATGAAGCCCGCTGGCTTGAAGGCAGTGAGCAGGTCTCCTTGCCTCCCCCACGTCTGTCCTTAGCCACTCTCTGGGCAAGCAGACACCCCATCAGTCCCTTTGTCCTGCATCTATTTGTAGGCCAGGCACAGACTCCTGTGACCCACTTAGCAACTTTCTTCCCTTCATCCTTAAGTCACCCTAATTAAAGGGGGATGCAGACCCTAAGTCCCAGCCCCAGTCTCTCATCAGATCTTTGAACTGGAGTTGCAGCTGCTTGTTCTGTTTGCCTTGTTTGAGAAGCCACTGCTCCCTCCCTTCCCAACATCCCCAAACCCAATCCAAATGCAGCTGCAGTGAAAGCACATCACCCACCCTCCATTTCCACTGGTACCATCCATAGTCTGGGCCTCCACTGTGGCCTGGGTAAAGTACACCTTTCTGCGTCAACGTGCCCACTCATTTCTGTATTAGCTAGGAACACCAAGTGCCCATCCCTCCTCTTAAAAAATTAGGGAGCCTTTGGGCCTCCCTGGTGGCACAGGGGTTAAAGTTTCAGCACTATCAAGCTACAGTCAGCCACTGCAGCATAAGTTCAATCCCCAGCCAGGGATCTGACCCACATGGCACAGCATACCTCTTCTGTCTCACCTGCTGCTCCCCTCAGCCATGTATTTCAGTAGAGCCGCCTGTTCTGCTCTGTACTCTGTCTCTGGTGAGTCCTCTCACCCCCTGCACCTCTGGCTTATACCCCAGTTCTTATATGCATAAATAAATCTTTAAAATAAATAGGAAACCTTTCACACACCCTCCCTTCTAATGAGGTAAAATTAAAACAATAAAATAAACCTGTAAACAAATGATCTCACTGCTGGAATCCGTGGTACCTAATGTGTAAGTAGCTTGAACACTTTTTTAAAAAACATGAGATCACATACTGTGGAGCTATATACTGTACACTGCAGACTGCAGTTAAAAAAAAAAAAGAAAGAAAGAAAATCCCATGACAGGAAACTCCAGTGCAATGCAGAGACCTGGACCTGGGTCTGAAAAGCCGTATCTGCACACGAGGTGCAATGATGTACAATCTCTGGATCTCAGTTTATCTCCTTAAAAGTGAAGATAAACTGAACAATCCCAATGCATTTTCTACTTGGAGAGGACTTCCTAGTCCTCAGAGCTGGACTCTGCTTTATAATGAGTGCTCACAGCACAAGCACACTGCTTCTGACAAGCCGCTTATGTATTTCTGAGCTGCCTCCTTAGAACTTCAGCTCCATGGGGCAGTGTGATCTCAGGCTCGCTGCTAAAGCCCCTCCTAGAAATTGCTGGGCAGAGAGAAGACACCCAATACATACTGCTGAGGAACTGCGACATGGGAACAAGTGGCACTTTTGAGTGCACAGTCCTTGGACCCGGGGCAGGTATCCTGATGCTCCACTGTGGCAGGTAGATGAAAGGTGCAGAGTTCCTAATCTGCAAATGGGGAAAATGAGGCACAAAAAAATATTGCACTATATAAGGGCACTGAAAGAACTCCTGGGGAACCTAGAATTGAAAAACAGGTCCCCAGAAAAGGCCTTAAAAATAATGGGACTCAGACAGGAAGGATGGCAAGCAGCTTTCAGCAAGGCTGCTGGCTGCCCAGATCAGGTCAAGGCGGAAAGAGCTTTTGCAGTACCTCTCCTGGGGTGGTGGAGTCGTGGGAGGTCAGGCCTACACAGCCTAAGGCACATAGCTCTCCAGTGCCAAGATGGAAATCCATCACTCCACTTCCCAGGTCCGCTATTCAAAGGTTAAGAACCAGGGATAGGAAAGATGTTTTAGAGTTTAAAAATGAAGAGATGGAATTTACATATTCTTGCTTAACCCAGAACTACTTGGTTGACAAACACCAGAGGATAGAGGTAAATAAGACAGAAACAATCAGGGAATTCTGAATCTTACAAAGTAGGGTCAAATTTCACTCTAAAAACTGGCCCTCAAACCAAAAATGTATACCTCATAACCATTAGCGTTCTAGTGAGACAGACAGCCTAGCAATTATTTTAGAGAAAAAAAAACATGGAAGGATAAATAAGTGTCTCAAGCAGTCAGCGTTCATTCCAGATACACTGGCTGCCATGGGTGTGGTCCCAGGAGGCCACCTACAAAAGGGAACAGGGCAGAAGTGCTGGTCAGACAGATGTGGGGCAACCCAACTCTGCACCCAACTGTGAGACCTGAGCAAGCTACTTGTATCTCATGGGTCTTCGTTTCCCATTTGCAGATGGGGACAATGGCACTCATTCTAAAGAAGATATATCTAGAGCCCATGTCAGGAAGCACAGGACAAAGGTGAGGAGAATCCAGCGGCCTGGGGTATAGAGAGGGAAGATGGAACCCTTTGGACACAGGGCAGACTGTTTGTCATTGAATCCAATGCTTTCTTCCAGTTACATTATGCTTCCTACCTCAGGAAGCCACACAAGGGAGCCACAGAGGAACAGAAGGGAGACCACCCACTCAGGTGGGGCTGATACCATCAAAGAGGTCACACTCAGAGATCTCTCTCTCTAGGGCAGCCAGGATGCAGCAGGAACCACAAGAACAGGGTCATGGAGGGGATTGGGAGTGGCTAAAAAGCATAGGGGAGGACAAGGAGTCTTTGTGGAGATGGTAGAAGAATGAACTAGTAAAGTCATGCAGAATGGGAACAGTGGGTGTGGAAATGCAGGGCCAGGTGAGGTAAGGAAGACTTACTGAGGAGAGGGGAAAGAATGTCACTGGAGGTTTCTGAAGCAGAGTGGTGGTTGAAGAGGCATTTTAGAATATAATCTCAAAGTTGTGTGGGACAGAGAGGCTACGCAGAATTTGGACAACCCCAGCCTGGTGAATTTGTGGGCATGGTAAGGAGGTAACCACTCCAAGTCCAGCTGGCTGGCAGGAGCACTAGAGAAACAAGAGGCTGGACTCCAGAAGCAGGGGAGGGGACAGGGACAGAGTACTCGTATGGGAAACACCATAGACATGAGCAAGAATACCAGCAAGGCTCAAGGAAGATCAGCCTCAAGGATAGGCCTCCTGGGTTAAGAATAACAAGGTAGCCAGCAACCTAGGAAGAGACATGGTACAAGAGGGTAAAGGGCATAGGTACATTTCTGGGGTGAGGAGCTGCTGGGTGGCAGGGAGGAACATAAATCAGTGAGACACCATTAGGGGTAGAAGTCACTTCCAAAGAGGGGAAAAAGAAACTCTTCAACAAGTTTTACATAGAGGGTCGGAAGAAGCTGTATAGAGAGCAAGATGTCACAGATATCAGAGTCCAGAGTGAAGCTATTGGACACTAGCAGGCAGTGCTGGGGCAAGTGGAGGCAGACCCTCCTCACCCACTCCACAAACATACTGGCTAACAGCTAACCCAGCTCCAAGGGTGCCCGACACCTCAATCCAACCAAATCACTGCCTCCTGTCCCCAGAGGTTTCCA
Source organism: Galemys pyrenaicus (assembly GCA_019455555.1). Taxonomy (NCBI): domain Eukaryota; kingdom Metazoa; phylum Chordata; class Mammalia; order Eulipotyphla; family Talpidae; genus Galemys; species Galemys pyrenaicus. Next base: position 11,187,821 of record JAGFMF010011659.1, on the reverse strand, counting down.
ACTACCCCAAGCAGGAATCATTCTGGACTCATGGGCTTGTCCCCTGGGTGACACCTGGCCAACAGTAACACCTGGTCCAGAACTTCACTTGACATGACATGATGGAAGGAAGGAAGAAAACCTGGCCAAGTCCTCAACTGAGCTGGTGTACAGGAAAGGAACAGGAGAAAGCACGGAATTCAGCAACCTGACCTTATGGGAGACCAAAGGACCCAGCTGCTGGTCTCCTACAATTCCACCTTCAATTTTGCTCCCACTACAGTCCCCAGGCCCCATGTGTGAATGGCACTGGGTGGTGCAAGTCACTGGTCCCTCCCTCAAGGATCTATCTAATGCCTCCTGGATGCTGGACATAGGGTCAGGACAGCTGAGTAAAAGGCTGGTACCTACTCTCACTGGGTACAAGTGTCATGAGGAGAAAAACAGCAAACACAGCCACAGACACTGAGGATGTGACCATTGCTGAAGGGTGACACACTACTGTGGGGGAGGACTACTTAAGGCAGGTGACCAGCAAAGGGTTCTGAGAAGAATGACATTTGAGCTTCTCTCCTAAAGGAGGGAAAGAAGCCAGGCCCTGGAAGTGCCAGGGGAAGAAACTGGGAATAGTGTTTCAAGAAGAAAGAACAGGGACAGTCAGGACATCCTGAGGAGATGGAGCTGGGAATACATGAGGAACAGAAAACTGGCAAGTATGGCTTCAGTGTGGGTGCCAGGAGGAACCTAAGGCAGGAGAAGCTGGCTGGCACCCAACCAGATGAAGAGAATTGGAATTTTATTCCAGAAGATTTTTGAGCAGGTGAATTGTATGACCTGATTCCTGTTTTCATATCTTACCTCACAGCTGCACATCATGGTCTTCCTCTAAAGCTGATCCTTCAACAAAAAGGACCCCCTCTGATAACCAATATATTTAAAGGCATTTAAGAATTTCTAATGCACGCAATAAACATTAGCTACTGTCATCAAAGTTCAAATGAGGGCCAATGTCAAGATTTGATAGGCAGTTTTAAAAACATCCCCCATCCCAAAAAAAACCAGGAGTTTCTCATTAAAAAAGACTTCTTTTAATGAAAAGAGCAAGTATCACCCACACACATACACATGAACACCCTAAAATGGAGCAACTTTGTACCCAACGTCCGTGGGGCACTCAACAATTTACAGAGTACCTTCCTATCTGTTACAGGAACTTGTTAATTAATAACCACTGGTCTTTAATGCCTTTAATTTAGTGATCATGTTGGTCCTGACAAGATTTAGCAGGTAAGGATGTCTAGTTCCTTGGATCAACCTACCATCTGCTCTCCTAGGGTATGGCATTCTTACTCCTGTGGTCTCTATTCCCATGTGTCCAGATCTGCCAGAGAACTAGATAATAGACTGTATCACTGAGTACTTCCCACTGCCAGACACCGTTGAGTCTTCTACAAACTTAAGCTTCACATTATCCGATATTTTTATGTTCCCACTTTCCAAATGAGGCGATGTCCAAGGACACTCAGGAATAAGTTCTGGAGCCAAGATTTGAGCACAAGACTGTGACCCTGTGTCCTCCCTCTTAGTTACGCTACATCGTTCTAGCCAAGTGCTTGATTCAATACAGGTATTCTGCAATAAACGCAGCTGTTATTAGTATTCAGGTAGTTTCTAATTCCCACAAGAGTATCACCCCCGAGTTAGCAGAGACCTTGTCCGTGGGTAGCTGCTGCACTCCCTGCACCTGGCCCGCGGCACATCTGACCGACACATGAATGAATGAACGAACGTCCCTGCCAGAAAGAAGACTGCATGCGCATGGTCTCTCCCGCACAGCTCTGTCGCGCCGCTAATACTGGCCCTTAGTAAAGCATCAGGCTGATTTGAGGACACAGAAAGACGCCTGAAGACGCGCGCGACCCCTTCACCCAGTAAAAGGGTTGACGGAAGCGGTTCCCCGTGGGAGAAAGGGATGAATCCTGGATCGCATTACAGGCAGGTCCTGTCTCAGACGAGACTCAGCCTTCCACCCCGGCGGGTACACCGTCCCCCGAGCTGGGACCCTCATGAGACAAAGACTTGCGGGGTCGCCACACCGGTGCGAATGCTCGCTCCCCTCTCCCTCTTCACAGGGAGAGAGCCCCACGCCATCGTGTACCACCCTGTCTGGAGGCTGCGGCGGTGACGGGGTCGAACTGGGGCCGAACGGGCATCCAACGCGGCACCGCCCGGTCGCCGCCCGCGGAGGGTCGCTCAGGAGAGGGAGGCCGCGGGTCCGGCCGGCCTGTCACCTTCAGGACTGCCGGTCCGCCCGCCCACTCGCCGTCCTCTGCGAAGGCCCTTCCGAGTGAGGTGCCGTCCGGTGGTCGGACCTCCCCGCGCCCGTCCTCCTGCTGGCCCGTCCTGTGCCCCTCATCCCGGCCACCCGCAAGGCTCGTACCTGCTGGGCGAGGGGGATGAGCGGAGCAGCCATCTTCCCGCGGACTCGGGCTCCGAGCGCCGGGAACGGGGGCGGGGCCGCGCGTGCGCGCTGGTGCAGAGGGCGGTGCGCGCGCAGAAGGCTCGGGCGGGGACCTGGGGAAGGAGCGGACGCAGGACTGCTCACGCGCAGTTGAGTCTGGAGGTGGGTGGAGGGCGGGGCTGCGCGCACCTAGCCCGGGCCGAAGGGGACCCCGCTACGGGGGGCGGGGTGGGTAAGCTCGGGCCCGGGGGACCCAACTGAGGGTCCGCCCTGTATCCAGCCCCCTGACTTCCGTTCCTCTGACGGATCTGCGGGCTGTCATCCCTCCTGATTTCCTTTCGCCTGCTGGGTCCTTAGCTGGCAATGAAATTCCCCTCCCCGCGCCTGACAAACGTGCTGGGGATGGGGGGGTGGGAGGTACTCTCCAGGGATAACAGGAGTGTGTGTGTGTCTGTGTGTGTGTGTGTGTGTGTCCGTGTATCTCTATTTGCGTCTGTGTCTATTTGAACCTGAGTCTACCCTCGGAGCTTCTGATAAACTCAGTTGAGGACTAACCCTCTCTACTGCAGCAGCACCTGGTATATCTAGAGTTATGTCCAAGATGCCACTTTCTGGCTGTGTGACCTTGGCAACTCATTTAAGGAGCCTCTTTGTACCCCCAATCCTCCTTCGTGGAGGCAATGGCAATACTCATTTGTTACTGTTCCATCTCTGTGCCTCCCGATGTGCCCACGCAAATTAGGCCCCTGCTGATAGCAAGCACTATTGTTACAGGGCAGGGAGAGGAGCACCCAGAACCCCCAAGCTTGCCCTCTTTGAATGGGTTCTGCCATTCGCCGCATTAAGATAAACATATAAAACCTTTAATGGAAAGGAACTTTAATACAACTAGGGTACAATAAAGAACAAAGAATATAGCTACTAAGTTAAGCATTCAAAGTTACCCATTTCCTTGAGGGTAAAAGTCCAGCCAAATAGGATTGGCCCAAAGCAAGGCCCAAAAGCCTACCCAAAAGTCTAAAGGACCTTTCAGTAGAGACCCATAGAAAAGGGTCAGAAAGAGTCAGACAAATCTGGGAGGAAAAGAGCAAAATTAAAATTAAGATGACAGTTGCCATTGTGAACTTCCCCACGGGTTTCTCACCCACATCTGTTCCAACCAGTCCAAGACCAAAAAGCAAGCGCAGTTTCTTCATATGTCCCTATGCTCCACGTGCCTCCTCCAGGTCTCCTTGCTGCTCTCCATCCTGCTTCCTTCTTCCTCCCTTCTGTCCTCCTCTCTGCAGAATCTTCTTTCCCTGCTCAGCTCCACCCACTTAGGGCGGAACCAGGATTTTTGGAACTTCCGCTTTTCCTGGGAGGACCCTGTTACACTATTACTATGAGGGGTGTTTATTTATATGGACACCCATTCATCTGTGGCCAGGCAGTTGACCACAACAGCACAAGTTTCTTTGGGGCAGGTCAGCCTTCCCTTACCTGGTCTCTTATGATGGTGGCATATTTCCCAGACAGAAGCAGGAAAGCTGGGTCTCAGTGGTAGGCTCCTCCATTCTGGGGTTTCATGAGCTGCTGCTCCAGTATCTTCAGTCACTCGGTGTGCCTCATACAATTCAGATGAGTATTGTGTGGTTTGAAATTATTCAACAGCTATCCATTTGTTCTGACCATAGGTGCTTTGATAATGCACCACGCAGACAACCTAAAGCAGGGTCCCACCCTGGAGCTGCATCAGAACCACCAAGGTGGCTTGTTAAATAGATAAAGGTTTCTGATTCTGATGTATAGATCTGAGCAGGGATGTGATTTTTGCCTTTCTAACAAGTCACCAGGAGGTACAAAAGGTGCTAGTCCCATTTTGAGAGTGTTTGGTCTAGGGGAAGGCAACAGATAACAGTCAAACCCTCACAGGAGGAAACATTACCATAACAGCAAGCTGTCACACTTCTAGTGGAGCGTGTACACATGGGCTATGGGAGTTGGGGGCCATCACAATCTGGGGAGGGTTGAGTGAGGGACACAGTGACACCAAGGACTTGGAACTCAGAGAGTAAAACAGGTCTCTAGAAATGCTGGGTCACATGGTCTTATTTCATTGCTCTTAGCATAAAGTGTTGTATAAGGCCACGCATGAGGTGGCCTTGTCCCTGTTCTAAGAACAATGGGAAGCCACCAGTCTTTTGAATATAGTCAAATTTGTGTTCTAGAAAGGCAACTGGATAAAGCTGGCAGTGGATGGGAGGAAAGAGATAGAAACTGAAGACCAACTGGAAAGATATGTCAGTCCAGATTGGTGGGGGGGGGGGGGGGGGGGACAGAGTNGGGCGGGGGGGGGGGGGGGGGGGGGGGGAGTGACAGAGTTTTTAGCTGCCTTGAACACTTTATCAATCCATGTTCCATACAGAAAAGAAAATTCACTCTCGATATTTTGAACAGGTCATTGATACTGGAGATTGAGTACAAAGGTATTGGAAAAACAGAGTATGTAAGCTTACCCAAAGATTAGCACCTATAGGAAGCTGCTCTAGAGTTTTGGGTCCAAGGATGGGCTGCCCTAGGTTGTACCAAAATGGCATGCTGATTATTTTAAGTTGAAGAAAATTGCAAGGCAGATGATTTAAGAATATGGTTTTGCCTAATTCTCTGTCTCCCTAAAAACAGAGAATAAATCTTCTCTGTGGTGGTCCCAAAGGTGAGAGATAGCCTATCGCCCAAGACTAGGGTTTGCAATGTTTTCAATACAAATGTATTAATCCTGCAAAATTCCTTGTTTTTAGTTTTAAATGTCAATTTTTCTTTTGATCTGTGTGTCCCTCCCTAGAAGTGGGAGTGTACTATCACTTTATAAAAATTGTACCACTTCAATGGAGTTCAGCAGATGACAGGCTCATAATCTATGTACACACATAAAGTGTCATTTTTCTTGCTAGTCTCTCGTGTCAATCTATTATTAGGACAGCTAAAAGAACCAAAGGAGGTGAGGGGGAGCCCCCCAAACTTTCTCTTTCAAGGGTAAAAAAGGTGTCATCCCAAAGCCAGGATCTCTGATTCCCTGAACATCCCAAAGCCAGGATCTCTGATTCCCTGAACATCCCAAAGCCAGGATCAGGAGTCCCTGAACAGGAACCAAGATGCCTGCCCTCAATGACCACTGCTATTTCTGCCACTGTTGACTGTCACTACTATTGTCATTGTCTCCTATGGCTCTGGCAGAAGCCTGAGAAAAAAAATTTCTCCCTTCTGCCTTCTACAGGAAACTGGTAGGTTAGAGGAGCTAGGATGTGCCATGTGCAAGTGTCCAGTCTCCATGTCAGAGCAAGAGCAAATGACAACAGAGGCCCATTGGCATCATCTCGCCTGGAAACAGAAGCTGGAAAACAGGGTCAGCTCCTTTATGATACACCAAATGTCTGGGCACAAGGTCTGGATCTCCAAAGTAACCAGTGTAGGAGCACAGCATGTAAAACCTTTCCATGACAATCACTCTCTGTATGAGATTTTATATTGGAAAAGTTTCACATGTATCATTAGTAATTTACAACCCAAAGAAATAAGGTTGTATTCCCCATTTTTCAAGTAAGTTTTACTAACTTTTATTTCTAAAATGTCTTGGGTTCAGAAAAGATCATCCTGTGTTTAATCCTACCCTAGGTGGCCTCTGGCTTCCAATGACTAGGTTTGTCCACAGGAAATTTCTTGGTGCCTGAGGAACTCAGGAAAACTGTACTGATCCTACTGAGAAGTATGCAAACTTTTTTCAAATAAAACTGGATAAATGACCACAAAATGTAGACATCTGAACTTTTAAAAGTCAATGAAAGAGAAACACAATTTTACCAATCGTCTTTATCTGGAACATGGACAACTAGAGTTCATCCTTCCTGTGAAATCTATTGAAATGATTTTCTTGCCCACCAAACCTTCCAACCAGCAGCTCCTCCTCATCTTCCTCTCGGGCCTTCTTCACTTCTTCCTTGGCTTGTATAGCATCCATCTCCCTTTCTGGGTCCTAGAGAAAGAAACAAAGTCCCCAGTGGCCAGGAATTATGCTTTCTGGAGGATTGAGTGGGTATCAGCTTTCAATTTTCAGCTTGCCCCTGCCTTATGAAGCCTCCTTGTGAAGCCACTTGGAGATGGCTGAAGAAGAGCCCCAAGACATTGGGTCCTAATCACCGGAAGCTGTAAATTTGATCTTATATGGGGAAAGAGCCTTTGCAAAGGTGACTTGGGGCTTTGCAAAGCTAGTCACTTAAAACATGCTGAGATGGGAGATTGTGCTGGTTATCAGGGGCCCTAAAATCCATCATGAGTGCAAGATGCCACACAGAGAGAGGAGGAAAAAGTCATTTGAAGATGGAGACAGAGATCAGACTGATGTAGCCACAAACCAAGTCACTAGGAGCCATCAGCCATAAGAGTCAGGAAGGCTCCTACCCTCAAGCCTACCCTGCTGATGCCTTGATTTCAGCCCAATGATGCTGATTTGGGACAGCTGGCTTCCAAAACAGTGAAAACACATTTCTGTTGTTTTGAGACAGACAGAGTTTGTGGTCATTGTTATGGAATCCAAGGAAACAGTCACCTGCCCAAACTGATATTTCAGTCAACAGTAGGGTGCACATACAATGGTGCTAGTAGCTTAGGTGTAGAATGGGCACCATCTAGGTTTGTGTAATCACACTCTGACATTCACACAACAAGGAAATCTTAAGATTTCTCATAGCACATCCCCATCGTTAAAAGACACATGACTGTATAGGGGCCTCAACGATACACATTTTTTTTTTAAATATAGAGTGTTCTACATAAGGAATTGAAGAGTCACAGCACAGAGGGGGAAGGACTTGGTGATACATAGTTATCTGACAAAGGACCTTTGAGAATATATACAAAGTTCCTACAACTCAGTAAGAAAAGTTCAAATAATGCAACACAAAAGTGGGTGAGTGAATGACAATATAAAAGGTATTGACTACTCATACAATTTAACAATAAATTGTACTTTTGTTGATTACATTGTTTCAAATGCTTTGATATCCGAATTGTGCTAACCCAGGAAGGTGCCCCCTCTCAGGCTCCAAATTCTCTTCTTGTCTGCAAGAACTGACAATGAACCTACCCAGTCTGAGACGGTTGCATGACACTAGTATTTTGCTGAAAATTTGCACCAATTTTCATTAGGGATATTCACCTATAATTTTCTTTTCTTGTGCTGTCTGCTTTCTGTATGAAAGTAATGTTGGCATCATAAAATGCATTAAGAAGCATTCCTCCTTCTGGTATTTTTTAAAACAATTTGAGCTAGGTGGTATTAGTTCTACAAACTTGATAAAATTCAGAATTTGTAAAACCATTTTGTCCTTGGCTTTTGTTTTCCATGTTTGTGATTAGTTTATTCAATTTATCTATTTTTGGGCCCTCCCTGGTGGTGCAAGGGGTTAAAGCATAGCACCATGAGACTATCCAGAGCTACGGCAGCACAAGTTTTTACTATGTCCATTGAGAGACATGTCATAGTTTTAGTCAAGAAGCCACAAATCGGAAGTGACCCAAAGCTGCACAAACAGAGAATGGGTACATGCCTTCTGGAATATTCTCACAATGATAACTGCTACATGTGATTATTTGAATGAACAAGTAAATACTGAATGCAATGCTTATGAGTTTCAAGAGGAAACCTTGTAGAGGGTGATAGAATGGGAGCCCCATTGGAGGTGAGGGGGGCTGGGAAAGAGTGTAAAGAGGTTCTTGGTACTCTGTTTTGTGTGTTGGTTTGGGTGGGGTGTTCACTCATAGCAACCATGTTAGACTTTGGCACAGAAGTAAATGAATAATAAAAGTTCATATTATGCATTATACATACCTTGGTTTCACCCCAGGTGGCCCTGCCAAAAGTCTCAGCATATTCTTCATCATCTGTAATCAGGAAGTTATCAAAGATGGTTCCAGACCTCACCTGTGGATGATAATAAGTCTCATTATGGACTTGAGAAATGTAGCAACTTTACATCAATTAACAGTTATATTTTGCATAGGATTGAAACCCACTTCTAGAATATTTGTTCCCCTCAGAACAAGGGTTCTCAATCTCAGGTCCATATTGGGAAGGTAGAGAACATTTTTTTAAAACTGAGGCCTGGTTTCACCCCAGGGCTCCTGATTTAAGTGGTATGGGCATGAAGGCTTTGAGAAGCTCCTCAGCAATGACTCCAACATTCAGCAATGAGAAAAACACAGCTGAGAGCCTTGTGGACTGTGAACTTGCTGTCCTGGAACTGCCTGGTAATGTAAAAGAATCTCAGGCTCTCCCCCAGACACCCACCTATCAGAACCTGCTATCTTGTCCTAAAGCTGATGGATGTCATGGGTCACCTCCAAGCAGAAGAGTGACAAATTCCCAAGGGGAGGGAAGGACATGTTTTGTCCACAGTTGTGTGAATTGAGTCCGTACATGGAAGCCAGGCAAAGTAGGAGATCAAGGAATAGTGGTTATGTGAGCTAGACACTTAGGTTGAAATTCAGGGTTATTGAACCAAGCTAAATTTAAAGTCAGTGACCTGCCAAAGCTCCAGTCCAATGGCACCAATGTTCTCAAATTCGGATAAGTCGTATTCTGTCAAATAGTTGGTGTTTTTCAGCTTCTGATGGAGCCAAACATCTTTGTCTATACCCTCTGGTTTCAGGCCATCCTGCAAACACAAACTGTACATGGTGGTCCCAGATGACAGGGGCAGGAAGGGGGGCAGCCTGGGAAGCCCAGGCATGGCAGGAAAAGGAGGCCATACCTGATAAGGAGGCTTTTGTAGCATCGGTGCCTGCCAGTCCCCATCCAGTTCACTATTCCAGTCGCTTGGCTTGCTGGCACTGGCATCCAGGAAATGCTTCTCCCAGTCCTTAAAATATGTATAAAGGAATATATATATATATATATATTTCTCAGCTTTGAGAAAGGAAGTGCCTAGCTAACAAGAGCAGAGGTCAGGCTCATGACCATGGTGGCAATTTTCCCCCTCCTCTATTCGGGGTCAGAGGGTTGGGTGTTCAGGGTTCCTCATTCTACAAGGGCTCTGGAGATATGTCTGTGATTTCAGAACTTTCCCCATACTGTGAAGAGGAAGGACAGTATGAAGACTCAAAATAGTAGCTAAAGTTAGAATGATGGTGGAGGAGGAGCTACACATTTATTGCTGCTCAGGTTAGGGCAGGCCTCTGCTTCCATATCATGATCACATGTGGGCTATTCCAGAGAGAAAGACTGTCGGCTTATAAATTTTCCAAGATTTACCTGGGGACAGCTGGTAATAGGAGAAACATAGCTATATTATTGTGTCCTTTTATATAGAAGCATTTGTACTATTTACATATGGATACCTCCATGTATGCATATATGCTCTCATAGACATATCCCCCCTTATCCATGTGGAGATGTTCCAAGACTCCCAGTGGATGCCTGAAGCCATAGATAGTGTCCAACCCTCTATCTACTATGTTTTTTTTCCTAGAAATAAATATCTACGGTAAAGTTTAATTTATAGACACAGTAAAGGATCAACAATAAGAAATAACAAAGTAGAACAACTTTAACAATATACTGTAATAAAAGTGATGTAAATATGGACCCTATGTTTACAAAAATAGCTTATTGTATGGGATATTTTTGGATGTTGGTTGATCATGAAACCACAGAAAATGAAACCATGGGGCCTCCCTGGTGGTGCAAGTGTTGAGCAGCGAACTGTGGGAGTTTGATCCTCGGCCAGGGAGGGGGCCCACATGGCGCAGCAGACCTCTCCTGCTTTGCCCACTGCTCCCCTCAGCAGTGTATTTCAGTCAGTCTGCCTGTTCTGCTCCCCACTCTGTCTCTGGTGAATCCTCTCACCCTCTGTGCCTCTGGCCTATACCCCAGCTCTTCTATGCATAAATAAATAAATTCTTTAAAAAAAATAAAATGAAACCGTGGATAAGGGGGAACTACTGTATAACAATGCGTATATGCACAGATATATACATATTTAATAATTTACAAGCAGATTAATAATGACATGCTATGTGTATGTGTATACATACAGTATGTATACGTGTGTATATATGTATACATAGAGAGAGCGCATCATATGTTGCATGGTGGCATTTTGGTCAAGGATGGACTATATAGGTCCCAATAGGTTGGTCAGATGACCATAGACCCAGATGCATAGTAGACTGTATCATATAGATTTGTATAATTACTCTCTGTAACACTGGCATAATGACAAAATTGCCTACCAATATATATCTCAGTACACATCCCTGTCATTAAGCAATGTGTGATTACATATACACATATACACACACATACACATGACTTAGTACTGACTAAAATATTTGTGAACTAAATGAAGGGATTTAAAAAAAGTTGCTATGGAATGATATTCAGGTAAACACATACAAAAGTCTTCAAAATGGTGGTTTCTCTTTTAGGATTACTAAGAAATATTAAACCTCCTATACCTAGACTATGGCTTTTCTGTGACACTCTGTAACTTCTCAATAACTGATACATGGGATTTAGTCACCTCCTCTACCACTTTTTGTCTTCGGAAACAGATAAGCTATTCTTATGTTAGGGTCCAGGAAAATTACAATTCAATCTGAGTAGACAGCTTTTTATAATTGTGGTGTGTGTGTGTGATGAAGTAATTTAAGAGCTTACACAGAGCTGAACACACAGACATAACACAGCTAGTTTGGGAATGAGCTTCTGGAAGGACAATCACCACCAAGCCCTGTGCCTTGGGTTTTCAGGCAAACCCAAGTTCTTGCTGCCAAGAAAGTCAGGGTTTCAGTCCCAAAACTTGTGTCTCCTATAGTGCGGGCCTGGGAATGCAGGTCAGTTTCTTTGTCATTCTGTTTAAAGTAAGTGCTCCTTTCTTGGTTTATTTTAAAGGTAAGAAAGGAGGGAGACTAGCTATTTTGATTTAGTAATTACATGCAGCCTATGATGAAGTATTTTATTATTAAACAGGAATGCCACTAATCAGTTTTAAGGTCAGAAATTAATTCTGAACGGGGGTCTGTACTCTTCAGTTATAGCAAAGACTATTGCCTTGAGACAAATGGCTCATAATTTGGGGCTGTGTTTCCTGTTCAAAACAAAATGTTCCAACAATAAACAAACATGAATTGAAAGAAGAAAAGGTAGTTTGTAGTGGATTGGATGGAAGCTCCCAAAAAGATTTGTCCACATCCTAAATCTTGCAACCTGGGAACGTGAACTTACTTGGAAAACAGAGTCTTTGCAAATATAAGTAAGGAGCTAAATACAGATCATTCTCAAATTATACAAGTGGTCCCTAAATCCAACGACAAATGTTTTTAGAAAAGCAGAAGAGACACATGGGGAGATGGCCCCGCGAAGATGGAGGCAGAGACCAGAGTGTTGCAGCCACAGGACCAGAAGGCCTGGAGCCACCAGTAGCTGGAAGAAGCATAGCAGGATCTTGTCTTTGGGAGGAGTGTGGCCCTGCTGACACCTGGATTTCCAAATTCTGGACATCTTCTTTAAGAACAACTGTAAGAGAATACACTTCTGTCTTCTAAAATCCCACTTTGTGGTAGCAATACTGGGAGACCAGCACCAGCTATTACGTTAACTGATTCTTAGTCATCAGTGACCAGAGTGGTGCTCAAAAAATAATTCATGTTCAAGTGCAGAATGCATTGCTGATGCACTGTCCTTTCTGTTTAATATTGGCTTTTTAAAAGTCCCTTTCTTTCATCTCCAATAGCAAACCACTTCTTCACACCAATTTGGAATGTGCAGCTGTGTAGCTGGTTTCAAGAGTGTATTCTCTGGGAAAGGCGTTTTGATTGTTATAATGTTTGCTATCACAATCACCACCATTCAGCCAACTTACAAATCTGGACTGTTACAAACTACACCATACGCTTTCTAGATTGTTTCGGGGAAAATCCATACCTGGGATTTATCATCTTTTTCCTGGTCCCAATCCTTAGACTCTGTTGAAGACTTCTCCATTTTCTTAAGTGATGTCAAGTTCCAGTCATACTCGATGTTGCCGGACTCAATCACCTGCATGTCGATTTTCACTTCATAAGTGAGATCTGGCCTTAATATCAGAGTGTAGAGGTGGGTGAAGCCATCAACCTACATGAGAGGAGTAAAAAGATCAGCGTGAAACCCTTGGCGAGACAAGGCAGGTCTAAATATGTAGTTTACGTCATCACGGATCACAGTCATTATAAACAACATAGCTGTATAGGAGACAACGCTAAAGTCCTTTTGAGTACCCTTCCGTTTCATCCCTTGGGACAGGCGCTATAGCTTTATAGTCTGCTCAGTGTCCCCCTTGGGCTGTGTCCCCCAAGGACAACCACACACATGCTTCCTCCAAATGCTCTCCCCGCTCCCTTTCTTCTCAACCACTTTTCCTAATTTAGACTTAGGGCTCACTGCCTGATTGCTGAGGTTCTGTAGGAGGTCCACCAGGTCTCAGTGACTCAGGGAGTGCTGAGCCTCCCTAAGTATTGTGCCTGCTCCTAACCATGTGCAAACAGCTCCAAACTAACATTTTAACCAGTGACCTGACGATCTTCAGACTCAGGTTTCCAATAACTTATGGGACACCTCTACCTAGAAACCTGCCAGGATTTCATAATCGATTGTTCTAAACACAAGTTTGGAGTCTGCCCTGACCCCTCCTTAGCTTTTGTTTCTCTTTCTGATTAACATTAACAACTCCGTCATTGTCCACTTCCTCACTGTTGAGATCTCACACATCCTGAAGTCCTCTAAATTATTACTCCTGTGTTCTGCATCCCACCAAAACTTAGTCTAACAGTTTCATCCACCTCCCTACGTGTTGATGGCCCCTTCCCTCCACCTGCCCTCCCTAGAACAGCTAAGGTATTTCCTGTTGTTTTTTTTTTAAACTTTTTTTTTTCAACAATATAGGATTTCTCTCCTGAAGTGTGGTCACTGTAGTTCTCCCACCACCAAAGCAACCACAATCCTCCGCCACAGTCCACTGAACTGAGGTATTTTCTAATATGCAGATGGGATACCCTTCCTGAAAACCCAAGGCTGAGCACTGCCTTCAGGGACTTTTCCTCATAGCATCACAGAACAAACTAGTCCATAAACGTCACTGTGTGCCTCACCACAGATGGGACACCTACTCGCAGCTATGAACTGATGCTCCTTCAACAGATGGGTCTTACATAAGGTCATGGAAACATCAGCACACATCTGAGACAGCAGCCCAGGGTTCTATGTACCTGCTGACTTCAGTCCAGTGCTGGTCTCCCTGGAGGGAACTTGCAACCTCTGCAGTGACACCCATACTCTCACACACAATTTATGCGCAACTGACCCGTTTCTTGAGATTTAATCATAAAGGCCTGCTTTGTTAGATCAAATACTAAGGGAAGAGGGGAGAGTAGGACTGTGAGCTCTCTTTGCCCCCATGGGGGAGGAGGGGTGCCAGATCATAGTGTAATGGGGGACACAATGATCCATTAGTGCAACCTTGGGGTGGAGCCTCAAGGGGAACCTCATTGTCAACGGTGACTCACTGGAGCTTTGTGAAGAAGCCCAGCACCCCCTGCTGAAGTTGAGACTTAGTAAGGGATGGACCAGCCCCTCCAAGCCACCAATAATGACCTTGAAACACACTGTGACTGCCTGTCCAGATTCACCCATGTTCACAAAAACCTCAGATGTTGGAATTGTAGGGGCTGGGAATGCATCAGGGGATGGTTCTCTGCTTCCTGGGAATATTCAAATGAGAGATGGGGAGTCTCCACAGGCCTCCACAGGCCAGGGACCTAAGGCAAGCTACCTCGTCAGTGTCCCTGAGTTTGAAGCAGGCCTTGAGGCATAGGTGTTATTCTCACAAGATTCTCTGGCTAAAAAGCATCATTTTTAAATGTTTTGGTATTTTGATGAATAATTGCTCTAGGATTTTTTTTTCTCATCTGAATATTGTATTCTTTGGAGAGAATGGATGTGGCCGAAATGTAACCATCCTGTTGGAACCCTTATAGGGCAAATGATTATTGGATAGCAAAGCTCACAGTAAAAAGTAGCTCGGTCACCTACTGGAACAAACTTAACCAAAGCAAAGCCACAGATAAGTGTCTCTAGTGGGTCAATGGACGTTTGCTAAGACCTGTTCCTGGCTCAGGTAAATCTTTAAAAAAATATTTAACACATTTATTTTCATTGAAATATAATTGACATAATGCTATATTATTTTCAGTACAACATAGTGATTTGATGTTTGTATACACTGCAGAATGATAAATCTATATCTCATCTAATCGTAGCAATTTCACTTAAATATTTTAAGATCAACAAACTATTTTCTCAAAACTTCTGTTATGGTTCAGCAAGAATTAACACAATCATTGACTTGAATATAAAAACATTTACCTTACACCGGATTGATTTCTTGTTTTCATGATACTGATTCTTGAAATGTAAAATAACGTGAACTTTCTTGATGTCAAATCCACAGATATCGGGGCCTACAAAAAAATTAGCTGCTTTCAATTTCCTCTTATCATGAATCACTGCAGGATACTCCCAACCATTCTCCTGAAATAACATTGTCTGTCACTCAACGACAGGGACATGTTCTAAGAAACGCACCCTTAGGTAATTCCGTTGTGCAGCCATCATAGGGTAGAATGATGCAAACCTAGATGCCCCAGCCTTCTACAGCTCTGGGCTATGTGGCATAGTCTATCAGGACCACTGTCATAATCAAGGTCCATTGCTGACTACATGTTAAGCAACCTGTGACTGTATACAAGCCATGGGAGAGTTGCACAGCCAGGAATAAACTGATATTCACATGGAGATACTGAAATGTGCTGTGATACCCTTCTCTATTCAGGTCACTTCACTGTCCTCTCCTGTCACTTTGAACTTGTGTAAACTGGCATGTGAGTCAGAACATGAACATCTAACAGTGACAGACACCAAACTCTGAGAAGTTTAGCTGTGCCCAGGTGAGGGCTTCAGAGCATGACTAACTGGTTCCATTCACTGTGTGGAGCCATATTTGCAAGTTACATTGTCTCCCAGGGCCAGTATATCCCAGTCTATAAAAACAGGGATGTTAACCTTGACTTTACAAAGCCATATTGCCAATTAAGCGGGCTGATATATGTGAAGTGTTTAGTATGGCAAAGCTCAAAATCTATTGCTGTTATAATGATGATGATGGTGATGATGATGATAATGATGTCCCCCCAACACTCTCCTAATGATAACCCCAAACTGGAAGTAAGAGACAACAATCAGCAAATAAATTCCTGTGCTGTAAAGATCTAGAAAGAGTTCCGTTCCAAAGGTAACAGTTTCTAATTGGCCCTGGGATTAAGTTTCGGTTACTAAAGAAATGAACTGCCAGGGGACACACTAGTCCCTGATCATAAACTGTGTTCTGAATATACTAAACAAGGTTTGCAGGACATATCTGAAAACTTCCTCTAACCTCCTGAGGATGTCTGGAATCACTTGCTTCAGCTTTATTGACCTCAAGCCCTAGGAATGCACTAAAGCAACCTGGTGTCTGTCTCAGATCCAGTTCTCCCGCATCCCTCAAGATTCTCTGAGGCGAGTCACCGCGTAAACACAAGCAGATGACTGTGATTTATTCTAAAACTTGTCTTATTTTCTTTCCTTTAAAACTTTCTTACTTATTCCACATTAAATAAGAGATAGGGGCTGCAGGTAATTACTGCATAATATCATCGATTTGCTACAATGGATGTGATAATGAACTTGCAAGTGGCTTTCAGGGACCAACCTAGGACACCGACTCTGTCTTCCAGTTGAGTTCTCTAAAGACAAGTGGTTATAAAATTAGCATTTCTTGTTACTGGAAACATTCCAGTTCGAATTTTTAAAACAAAAGCTATGCAATGTAAACTATGTGTATGTAGGTCTACTACTTCAGAATTGAAACGTGAAATTCATTTTTCTTCCAAAATTGGTCAGAAGTGCCCTCTCAATTCCAAGGCACCTATACATTTTTAATATGAAGTTAAGCTCCCTAACAGTACCAGAACTAACTGGAAAAGCCGTTCTTCTTCCATTAGCAGCGATAATAAAATATTTATGCATGTAATGGACTTTTATGAGAAAATGTGATAGACAGATGGGCCCTGAAGCTGGACTAACCTGACCTTAGGGAAGTAGCGTAACCTTTTTGAGCTTCTGTTTCCCTATTTGCAAAAGGGGGACTGAGTTAACTATTTCCAAGAGTTTTATACTTCTTGCAAGGGTGCAATAAAATGTGGCCCTCTCAGCCACTTCAGTAGCACAGACTGGAACAGAGATATGATATGGAAGTGTTCTAACAGTGACACAGTGATTTTAAATAAAATTTTGATTTAGAAGGAAAAGTTATACAGAAAATTTTAACCTTTTTTTTTTTCACCCAAACTACACTGCTTCGAATTTCAGATGTAACAAACAGGTACTACATATATAATTAAAAGCAATCTTTTTTGTCAGATATTTCTGGTTATTCTGTTTACCAAACATCACCAAATAAATTGTGAAGTCACCTTTAATTCCACAGAGATTGACTTTTTGCAGATATCTCTGCCTCCCTGTTTTAAGAGAATGATCATAATCAAATCCAAGAATTATAATTTATTTTTTAATCTAAGTAAACACCTTTTCCATCTCAGATTTAAAATTCAAGAGTAGGGACCTCCCTGGTGGCGCAGTGGGTTAAGCAACTCATTATGAAGCAAACCACATCCACCACAGCACGGGTTCTATGCCTGCTGCCTGCCTGGGAGGTGACCCACATGGTGCAGCAGACCTCTCCTGCCTTGTCCGCTGCTCCCCTCAGCAGAATGTTTCAGTCAATCTGCCTGTTCTGCTCTCCGCTCTGTCTCTGGTGAGTCCCCTCATGTCCCACACCTCTGGCCCCTACACAGAAGGACTACTATCATTAACCCCATTACTCTTTCGACATCTATAACCACACCCAGCTGTATATACAAATAAAAGGACAGTATAATGAGGGGTCCAAAGTCTGACACTTACACAATAAATTTAGAGATAAGCATGAAAAAATCATCAGGAAGAAAAATTCTGCAAGCCATTCATATCAAAGAGAGAAAAGAATTTAAAAGACTGATAGGCCAAGGTGGATTATGGGTGGGTATTTTAAATATACATTTTCATTCTTAAAGCATTTTTTGCTTATATGTTTTCAATTTTAAAGCATTTTTGCTCATTTATTATATGATGAAACACACATAATATAAAATCTACCATTGTAGCCATTCCTAGATGTAATGTTCAATAGTATTAAGCACATGCTATGCAATCATCTCCATCACCCGTCTCTGTAACTCTTTTCATCTAATGGGAACTGAAACTGTCCCATTAAACAAATAACTGTCCATTATTCACTTCCCTTCTAGTAGCATCACCATTCTACTATGTCTTTATAATTTTGACTATTCTAAAATACCTCCTACAACTGGAATCACAACAGTATTTGTATTTTTGTGACTGGTTCACTTCAATGAGCACAATTCTTCCAGGTTCAAACATGTTCAACCATATGTCAGAAACTCCTTCCTTTTTAAGGCTGAAACATGTGCCATCATATGGATGAACCACATTTTGTTTATCCATTCATTTGTCTGTGCCCATTGTATTGCTTTCACCTTTGGGCTATTGTGAATAAAGCCGCTATGAAAATGTGTGTATAAATACCTTTTCAAAACCCTGTTCTTAAAACTTTGTAGTATATACCCAGAAGAGGAATTGCCAGATTGTATTTCTACTTTTAATTTTTTCAGGAACCACCACACTTTCTCCATAGTAGCTGTACTATTTTACATTCTACCAATGGTGTACAAATGTTCTCATTTTTCTACATCCCCACCAAACTTGTTCTCTGTTTACTGATAGCAGACATTCTAATAGGTGAGGTGATACTGCACTGTGGTTGTTTTCTTCCTGATGAATAGGATGTTGAGCATCTTTTCATGTATTTGGAGGCCATTTATTTATCTCCTTTGGAGAAATGTCTATTGAATTCCTTTGCCCATTTTAAAAATAGGCTGTTTTGGGTTTTTTGTTGTCTTAAGAGCTCTCTGTATATCCTAGGTATTAATCCTTATCAGATATATTATTAGCAAATATCGTCTCCCATTCTGCAGGTTGTCTCTTTACTCTGAGGATAGTATCTTTTGATGTACAAGTTCTTAAGTTTTCATAAAGTTAAATTCAAAGATAACCTAAAAACACTTTAAAGGACAACAAAAAAGACAAAGGGCCTCTCTGGTGGCACAAGGGGTTGAGTGCCACACTATGGGGCTTCCACAGCCACTGCAGTACGAGTTCAATCCCCGGCCAGGAAAGGGAACCCACATGCACGGCAGATTCTCCTGTCTTGCCCGCTGCTCCCCTCAGCAGTGCATTTCAGTAGATCTGCCTGTTCTGTTCCCTGCTCTATCTCTGGTGAATTCTCTCACCCCAGTACCTCTGGCCAACACCCCAGTTCTTGTATTATAAATAAATAAATAAAATAAATCTTAAAAAAAAATAAGACAAAAACCAAAAAACCTTTCATGAAATTTGTCTATTTATTCTTTTGTTACCTATACCTTTGGTGTCATAGCCAAGAAATCACTCCCAAATCCAAATTTGTCATAAAACTTTGTCCTAAGTTTTCTTCTCTAAGTTTTCTTGCTTTATGTCTTACTGTAGGGCATTCAAGTTAATTTTTGTATATAGTTTTAAGGACCCACGTCCATTCTTTTACATGTGGATACCCTGTTTTCTGAACATCATTTCCTGAAAAGACCATTTATTTCCCTAATGAATGGTCTTGGCATCCTCATAAAAATCAAAACCATGTGAGGATTTATTTCTGGGCTCTCCATTTTCTTCCATTGGTCTATTTATTTGTGTGCATATATATATATATATATAAAGGGCTTATATATATATATATACACACATACATATACACACACTCTTTCAATAACTTTGCCTTTGTACTAAGATTTGCAATAAGGAAGTGTAAGTCCTCCAGTTTTGTTTTTCAAGATTATTTTAGCTATTCAGAGTCCCTTGAAACTCCCTATGAATTTTAACGTGAGTCTTTCTATTTTTACAAAAAAAGTTTGTTGCGGTCCAAGAAGATAGTGTCTATGATACCTATTTTTTAAGATCTATTGAGAGATGATCTGTGGTCTAACAGCCAGTCTATCCTGGAAAATGCCCCATGTGCACTAGAGAAGAAAGTGTATGCTGTTGTGGTTGGTATATGCATATATATATGTATATATATACACCATAAATATTATGTCCTCTTTTCCTTATTTGCATCTGATTGTTGCATACATTATTGTGAGTAGCATATTGAATCTCCAACTCTCATTATAGAACTGTTTCTCCCTTTAATTTCATCAGCTCTTGTGTCATATATTTTGTGTGTGTGTCATATATTTTGATGTTCCAATACTGGGTGCACGTTTACTGTTATACCTTCTTGTTGTTTTGATATTTTTATTAATATATATCATTTTTGTTTCTTGTAACCTTTCCAGGCCATTATTTTGTCTGATATTAGCACAGTCATTCCCATTCTCTTTTAGTTACTATTTGCATGGGTTTTCTTATTCCCTATATTTTCACTTTCAACCTACTTGTGTCTTTGGATCTCAAATGATCCTCTTCCAGACAGCACATAGTTGCATGGTACATTCTTATTCATTCCGTCAACCTCTATCTTGTGATTAGGGTTTAATATATTTACATTTAAAGTAACTACTGGTAAGTACTTTCTTCTGTCATGTGGTATTTTTTTCTGGTATGCTTTTCTTGCATTATGCATTTTGTGTTTAAATTGATTTTTTATAAAAAAATTAATTGATTTTTTATAGTAAAACATTAAAGTTTCTTTCTTACTTTGTGCATATTCTATAGCTATGTCCTTTGTGTTTACCATGAGGATTACACTTCACACCCTAAAGTTATTACCATACTAATCTGTATTTATTCCAGTTTAACTTCAATAAAATACAAAAACTACTCTTTTAAAACACTGTCCCATGTTTTTCAGTTGTGAATGCCACAGTTACATGTTGTGAGCCGCAAAAGATAAATCCATAAATTGTTTACACATATTAGTCTTTCGAATCATGCACAAACAAAAAGTGTGCTCACACACCACTGTCACAGTAACACTAGCTTTTATAATTGCCCATGTCGGGATCTTCATTTTTCCGCACAGGTTCAAGTTACTGTTCAGTGCCCTTTCACTTTACCTTGCGGCACTTCTGGTAGTTGGTCTAGTGGACACCAACTAGGTCAGCTTTTGTGTATTTGGAAATTGCTTCCTCACTTGTGAAGGACAGTTTTATCAGATCTAAGATTCTTGGTAGACAGTTTTTTTCTTTTATAACTTTGACTCTACTTCTTCTGGCTTCCAAAGATTCCCAAGAGAAATCTTTTGATAATTTTATCAAGAATCCCTTATATGTGATGAGTCTCTTAATGCTTGTTGCTTCCAAGATTTTTGTCTTTGTCTTTTGAAAATATTACTATAATGGTTCTCAGTATCTTTGAGTTCATCTTATTTGGAGATTAGCAAGTTTTGGATTATTCATTTTTTTTTTTCAAATCTGGGAAGTTTTCAACCATTGTTTCTTCAAATAGTGTCTGTCCCCTTTTCTCTTTCTTTTTCTCTGGGACTCCCATGGTGCACTATTTTGGCCCACCTGATCATGTCCCACAGGTCCCTTAGGCAGTGTTTGCATTTTTCAATCATTTTTCTTTCTTTAACTTGGACTTGATAATTTCCATCGCCTTACCTTCAAGTTTTCTGATTCTTTGTCCAAATCTGCTTTTGAGTCCCCTAGTGAATTTTTCATTCTAGTTATTATGATTTTCAGCTATAGAATTTCTGTTTTTTCAGGTTTTCTATCTTCTTGCTATTTCCATTTTGTTCACACACTGTTTTCTTACTTTTTCCATATAATACTTTAGATCTTTGAAATTCTTTAAAACAGCTATTTTAAAGTATTTGGGTAGTATATCTGCCACTGGATCTTCTTCAGAGACAGTTTCTGTTCATTAACTTTGTTTTTTTCCTCCCATAGGTTATACTTTTCACTTTATTTGTATGCTATTATTTTTTTGTTTGTATGCTATTATATTTTTTGTTGAACATTTGGATCTAATAATGTGGTAACTCTAGAAATCAGTCTCCCCAGGATTTGCTAATTGTTTTTGTTTGTTTTGATTGTATGCTGGTCAGAGGATCAGTCTGAGGTATAAGCTCAATATCTTCTCAGATCTAATTGTTAACCCTTTCCTTGGGTAAACATGGTTTTTTTTTTTTTTCCATATGTGCAGGTATTATTTTTTTAAAGATTTATTTATTTATGCACACAAGAGCTGGGGTACAGGCCAGAGGTTGGGGGGGAGGGCGGTAAGAGGATCCACCAGAGACAGAATAGGGAGCAGAACAGGCAGACTGACTGAAATACACTGCTGAAGGGAGCAGAAGGTGAGCCAGGAGAAGTCTGCTGTGCCATGTGGGTCCCCTCCCTGGCCAGGATCTGCACTCCTGCTTCAGTGACTGCAGAAAGCTTCATAGTGCTGCAGCCTAACCCGTCACCAGGGAAGCCCCTATGCAGGTATTTTGGAATTGCCCAGTCTAATCCATGGTTCCCAAAAGTGGAGAAGGTGGAAAATGAAGGGATTGTAAGGGCACACACTAGTCCTTTAAATCTCCTGAAAGTCACTTTACCTAGAGAAGACATTTACCATTAAAAAAAAAAAGTGCACACATCTTTTCCCTATTTATCATTTTAAAACAGCTACTTAAGAGACACAACTGTCGCTGATTTATAAAAGTTCACTGGGTGAACTGGCCTGTAGGTGGCATCTTGCGTAGAGGCTCTCTCTCTCTTTTTTTTTTTTTCTAAGATAGCATCTTCTATTGGGAAAATCATCTCATGTTTGCTTTATAAGTCTAGGTGTGCACTTTAAGACCAAAACCTAGGGCCTCCCTGGCAGTGCAGTGGGTTAAGCAACGCGCTATGAAGCAAACCGCCACCACTGCAGCATGAGTTTGATCCCTGCCACCGGCCAGGGAGGGGACCCACATGGAATAACATACCTTTCCTGCCTCACCCGCTGCTCCCCTCAGCAGTGTGTTTCAGTCAGTCTGCCTGTTCTGTTCCCCGCTCTGTCTCTGGTAAATCCTCTCACCACCCTGGACTCTGGCCTGTACCCCAGCTCTTGTATGCATAAATAAATAAATCTTAAAAAAAAAAAAGACCAAAACCTAAATGTCAGTAGACATTAAGGCTCTGTGCCAAATCTTTATCATGTATTGTAGTTTGTCAGACAAACCTGAAATCAAAGCCTGACTCTGTACCTCTGTGATCAGAAAGAGCAACCAGTGAGCAGAGCTTCAATCTGCTTAGGACAGGTTCTTTTGCCCAGCCTAATTCCCAAAGGTGTGTGCAAGCTGTTCCAGAATAGTCTCCTACATGGCTGCATATTGGGGTTGAGAGCTAAAAGTGGCCAAAATTAACCGCTGGATGGAAGACCATCTTGGTTTTCCCCCAGAAAGGTACAATCCTACATGCTTTGGAGTTCCAAAATAGTTACATCAGAAAGATTCTTTCAGTATCATGCTGCCGAGGTGGTAAGATATATTCCTGGTAGTTCCTACTCCATGTTCCCTGAATCTGCTTCATTCTTAAGCTTTCTGAATTCACACACTTCAGTTGTTTTATTCCTGTGGCCCTGTGTGGTACCTTCCCAATTCTAACACAAATTTTAATCAATTACATTGTGTCAGGACACATTTTATATATTCTGGTTTTCTGTAATGAACCAGATAAGTAAAAATATTTGAACTTATAGGCCACACGTTCTGTGTTACAGCTACTCAATTCTCACTGCTCCTTAAAGTAGTCATAAAGACGTCAATGAATGGAGGAAGGCTTCATTTGTGGACACTGAAATTTGAATGCCATGTAATTTTCATGTGTCACAAAATATTATCTTTATTTTGGTTCTGACATTTACTTAAAAAAGTAAAACTCATTCTCAGCTCATGGGCCATCACCTGAAATAGCTAGTGTGATTGCGGAACTGAAATTTTGTATTTAGTTTAATTAATTTAAATGCCCACAAATGCTTAATGACCCCCTCATTCAACACAGAAGTTCTACACACATAGATTGTAATTTGACCCACAGCTAAGATTTTCTACCTCCTGAGGTATTCGAAGTACTTGGTGCTACATTAACGACGAATAAAGAACTTATATCAGAATGTTACAGTTGCCTTTTTATAATATTAGATTTAACAGTGCAAATAACCTTTGCTCAGATATACTCAAATTAGCAGAGTCTTAATCTAAGGGTCCTATAGAAATGCTTGTTTGTATTATGTGAACTCACCAAACATAATATAATACTGGGATTTTCCATTCAATTTCTTCTGATCCACATCTTCAGGGAAGATCTTGATGTAGCCCCCTCCACAGTCCATCTTCTGCTCATGTTTCACTGTGTACTGAATCACCAAAGTCTTCCCTTTATTGCTAAATGGTTTGAACCGTGCAGAGATGGCATAAAATCGGCCATTTTGAGTGGTTTGCAGACCTTTAAATAAAAAGTACTCATGAAGGACTAGTTACGTCACTATGCTTGGTGATACAGGGAAGTTAATGGTTGTCTTTCCTCCACCCCCAAGGGCCACAAAATTTCTATTTCACATCCAAAGATGTTTATTTAATTTATATTTAACTCATACTTAATATGACAACATTGCTTAAGTTATAAAAACACCTGAATTTTAAGTGACAAGTACGCAATGTAATTATAGGCAAAGTGTTAGTTTGCTTCCTTTAGTCTGCCAAGGGATGGGAATATGTAGTGGACCCTTGAACAATACGTGCTTAGGGATACCAGTTCACGTGAAAATAACCACATACATGTTGCACAACCTCAAATTCAACTAACCAACATCCTCAATTGGTTGAATCTATGAATTTGGAATCCACAGGTAGAAAAAACTCCAAGTGGACCCATGAAGCATAAAGTTCAAAACCATGTTGTTCAAGAGTCAACTATACCATGAAGCTTGAATAGCAACTGAATTTTAAAAAGGATATACAGAGCTTTTCCTTAATTATCATCTTAAAACAGCTATTTAAGAGATATAGCTGTTGATGGAGGTAAGAGTGCTGATTTAAAAAAAAAAAGAGCTTCCTAGCACTGGCTGAACTGGCCTGTAGGCGAATCTGTATGGTGGCTCCTTTTCTGCATATACCCTTTTGTTGGGAAAACCATTTCATGTTTGCTTTAAAAGTTTAAGACCAATTGCTCCTTGGCCTTTTGGCTATGATCAAGTGTAGTATAAGATCAAAATTGCCTTTCTCGATACACTTAGGCTCTGTACCAAATCCTTATCTTGCACTGCAGGTTGTGAGACAAACCTAAAACAGAGCCAGTCTTGTTATTACCTACCCTTCCTTGCTCCACACTCTCGCCCCCATAGCTACCTATCCAACCATCATAAATAAACTCAGCATTTTGCATCAGTATGTCTAAGCCTGAACTCATACCTGACTTTCCGCTGTCATACCTCTTTTTCTGCATCCTTCATGCTTAATCATCCTGCTCTTTTTCACTATTCCGGCAATTCCTAAGGCCATAAGATTCATCATCTCCCTCTGTGTCTTGACATCTCCCCTCCCCCCCATGGCCTCCTAACATTTCCCATCTCTGACAAATTTTATTCATCTTTCCATATATGACTTCTAAGTCATGGCCTGTCCCCAGTACCTTGCCCCATATGTGCTCTCAGTAGACACACGCTATAGTGGATGAAATGGAGCAAATCTCAGGACCCCAGATTGGAGAAAGGAAAAGTCCCCAAATGACTCTAAGTAGGAACCCCAGACCTTGAACAAGCTTCATGGAACAACCTGTTTATTCTCACTCCATTTTTGTCACACAGGCTAATTCTGACTATTTGGAGTAACATGGATCTAACATAGCAGTGTACACACAACTCAAAGTCTGGACCGTTGGACTTAAGGCAAAACTGGAATAATAGGGCCAAATGGAGGTTGAGTGGAAAGTGGTGATGAGGGAAACTTAACTAAATCAAAGATTAGCAAATTTTTTCTATAAGATCTGAGTAAACATTATAGATTTTGGGGGGTTATTCAGTCTCTGTCCTAACTACTATATTCGCTTTTACAGTATGAAAGTAGCCATTGTCTATATGTAAATGAGTGGGAATGGCTGTGTTCCATTCAAACTTTGTTTATGGACAATGACATTTTCATACATTTCATTGACTGTTATATAACCTCTATGTATCACAAAACACCAATCCTCCTTCAATTCTTTCACAACCATTAAAAAATGTAAAAAACTGGGCCCGCCCTGGTGGCGCAGTGGGTTAAGCAACGCACTGTGAAGCAAACCGCAGCCACTGCAGCACGAGTTCGATCCCTGCTGCCGGCCAGGGGGGTGACCCACATGGCGTAGCAGACCTCCTGCCTCGCCCGCTGCTCCCCTCAGCAGTGTGTTTCTGTCGATCTGCCTGTTCTGCATCCTGCTCTGTGTGGTGGATTCTCTCACCACCCCCACACCTCTGGCCTGCACCCCAGTGCTTGTATGCATAAATAAATAAATCTTAAAAAAAAAAAAACACTTGCAGCTTCCTGGCTATATAAAAATAGGCAGTACATGAGCTGTAATTAAGAAGAAGCCAGAATAGAAATTGTTACTGACATCAGGAGGCTAGGGGGAAAGGGTAGAGATCTCAGGGATTGAGGAAGGCCTTCTTGACTTGGGTGTACAGCTTCAAACATTCACTGTGTTGTACCCCCTAAGCTCTGTGCCCTTGACAGCATACACCTTTCATCTCAATTTTTTAAAATGTGAAAAGAAAATGAGATATATCCTTTAATCTTTTTCTCTCTGCAGGGCAAAGATCTCCAAACTCTTGACCAGTGCTTATCAGGAAGAGTGGTCTTTGGCAAGTAAATAAAGAGGGAAAACAAAACAACACCAGACCCTACCTGTGCCTTAGTTTCCTCAGCTGTGACATGAGTGTAAGAGGTGTAGGGATGTGCCACACCCATATTGAAAAGTTGGTATGGGTGTGTGTAACACTTAGTTCCATTTTCTCATGATTCCTACACTAACCTTTGTCTTTCTCTTTATGACCATAAAATTTCCCTGACGAGAGTCTAAAATGGCCAAATTGGGAGTCATTGGTAGAGTGCACCCATCGGTTCCTCCAGCGCTCTGTGGGGGTAAACAACATTGGTTAGAGCTGAAAATTGTTAATTTGGGTGACAGGGAGGGTAAAGGGGCCCCTCGAGGCTTCAAAGCTTCGAGGCTTCACTACCACCAACACAGTGGCATCAGGCTGGGGACAAAAGTGACTCCAGTGGTCCTTTGAGAAGTGGGGTATAGGGGACCTTACACCTCTGTTAACATGGGCGTCGCCCCTTCACCTCCGTCAAGAAATTCCTCCTGGAAATAGACGGTGGCCAACGCCACATGCAGCACGCAGAAGGCCCAGAGAGAGACAATAGGAGCTGCCATTCACGGCGAGGGCGCTTCTTGTAACCGCCCCTGTGCTCCTAGCGGTCTTCGCGACTCGCCGGACCGTCTGGGAACTACAAATCCCGTCATGCCTCGCGATTGTGACATGGGACACCATTGGTTCCCAGGGGTGCAGTGCGCGCCGGGCCTGCCCTGGAACTACCACTCCCATGACGCCAGGCGATTGTGATCTGGAGCCCCATTGGTCTTCGGGGTGCGGTGCGCGCTGGGAGATGTAGTCTCTCCCGCCCTGGGAACTGTTGCCGGGGGCAACTGAGGTGGCTGCCAGAGCGCTTCGGAGGCTTCAGTAGATGGACAGCGTGGGAGGAGATTGACCTGGAGGCTGCGGGGCCGAACGTCCAGATTTAAGAAAGTAATTACGGAGAAACTGGGCCCATTCCCAAGGTGAGCTGGGTAGGTGACCTTAATTTCCTTATTTGGGGCGCACTCGGGTCGCTCGGGAAGAATGTGATGGTCTGAAGCGCGGCCACTTTGTCCAGAGTTTGGTTTATTTATTCTTAAACAACTTTATTAGGCTTTATTTACATAACCGTATAATTCTATCCCTTTGAAGTGTACAGATCCATTATTTTGCGTGAATTTACCGAGTGATGCAACTTCACCACGCTCCAACTTAAGAACTTTCCCATCACCCCCAAAGAGATGCTTCCTGCTCATTTGCAGTCCGTTCCGCACCTACCTCAAGCCTCAGCTCACAACTGCGGTGCTTTCTGAGTCTAAATTTGCCTTTATAATTATAATTGGAAGTATAGTGTGTGTGTGTGTGTGTGTGTTTATCTGATTACTTACCCTCAGTGTAAGATGTGTTTGCATGCATGTTGTTGGATTGTTGTTCATTCTTAGTGCTTATGTTATTGTGTGGATGAACCTTAGTTATCACATATTCACTAGTTAAGGGACATTTGCGTTGTTTCCCCACTTTTTGTACTTTAAACAATAACTATTATGAATGTATGCCTCCAATTTCAATTATCTTGACCTATGTAGCAGTAGTGGAATTGCTAGATCATGTGGCAACTATGTTTAGCCTTTTGAGGGACCACCAAACTCCTTTCTGTATTGCCTGCAGCTCCATTTCACAATCCCACCAACAGGATATGAGGCTTTCAATTTCTTCATATCCTTGCCAATATTTGTTATTATCTGTATTTTTGGTTCTAGCCATTCTAGTGGGATCTCACACTAGTTCTAACTTGCTTTTCCTTGATGGCTAGTCATGTTGAATATCTTTTCCTGTGTTTATCGGCCATTTGTGTATTTCTGGGGTAAAATATCTGTTTGGGTCTTCTGCCCATCCATTTATTTTATTCCATTTTTATTTTTACATGTAGGTATAATTGACAGATGATGTTACATTAGTTTCAGGTATAGAACATAATAAATTGATAAGTATATGCCATTTATCTATCTTGAACTTCATTGCTTTTAAAATACATATATTTTAATTGTAGTAAATTGTGCATGACATAAAATGTTCCCTCTTCACCATTTTTCCATTGGTTTATTTTTCTTTAATTTTTTAATTTTTTTAAAGATTTATTTATTTATGCATACAAGAACTGGGGGCCAAAGGTGGGGGGTGGTGAGAGGATTCACCAGAGACAGAGCCGGGAACAGAACAGGGAGATCAACAGAAATACATTGCCGAGGGCAGCAGTGGGCAAGACAGGAGAGGTCTGCTGCACCATGTGGATCACTTCCTTGGCCGGCAGCAGGGATCGAACTCCTGCTGCAGTGGCTGCAGTCTGCTTCATAGTTCGTTGCTTAACCCACTACACCATCAGGAAGGCCCCACTGGTTTATTTTTAAACCCAAGAAAACTTTGAGAAGAATTAGACGCCAGGGGGCCTCCCTGGTGGTGCAGTGGGTTGAGCGCTGCACTGTGGGGCTTCTGCAGCCACTGCAGCTGGCCAGGGAGGGGACCCACATGGCCTAGCAGACCTCTCCTGCCTTGCTGCTGCTCCCCTCAGCAGTGTACTTCCGTTGATCTGCCTGTTCTGCTCCCTGCTCTCTGGTGACTCCTCTCAACCCCCCACCTCTGGCCTGTACCCCAGATCTTGTATACATAAATAAATAAATCTTTAATATATATATGTGTGTCTACTTATATTAAAAAAAACTATTTGTCATTTATCTCAAGTATATATAACGAGGTGTCTGTATTTAATCTGGCAATCCCAATTAGGCAACGATGGGATTAAAGGCCTTTTCAATTTTCACAGTGAATCTTTTTTTAAATCAAAGTAGTGCTTGGCCTGTCCAAACTATTCAAACAGTATGGAAGTAAGGCCTGATTCTATATCTTGTCTCTTCTGCCTCACATGCCACTGTGTTGGTGACATTACGCACAAATGTCTCCCTTTTTCTTCTTAAGAAGCAGCAGTATTGGGCCTCCTCGATGGCACAGTGGTTGAGCGCCGCACTCTGAAGCAACCGCAGCCCAGCAGTGCTGTGTTCCATCCCCGGCCAGGGAGGGGACCCACATGGCACAGCAGACCTCTTCTGCCTTGCCCACTGCTCCCCTCAGCAGTGTGTTTCAGTTAATCTGCCTGTTCTGCTCCCCACTCTGTCTCTGGTGAATCTTCTCACCTCCCGTGACTCTGGCCTGCACCCCAGCTCTTAGATGCATAAATAAATCAATCTTTCTTTTTAAAAAAAGAAGCTGCCTTATTATGTCTGTATCCTTGTCCATGTGTAGCATCCACAGGTCTATGTGGATGGACTCGTGTGTTTCCTGAGTACAAATTGCGCTGCCATGATGATCCTTGAAGGTACATCTCTGTGTGTGTTTAAGAGTATAATTGTCAGTGAATCCTCAGACATAAAATCATCAGGTTGCATTCCACATTTTCATTGCTATTCTGGTGTTCATCACTAAAAGGGCTGCAGTAAACACATGCTATACTTTCCCATCTTTTTAAAGTTTTTTAAATCTTTTGAAAGTTCTGTAAATCTTGCAGTGGGTTGCTCCAATTCTTTCAGGACACATGTAAAGTTTGGTAACATGCACACTTGCATACACACATAATAGGTGGCAGACAGTGGACCAGGAATCTTGACAGGTGTGGGAAGCTGTGTCTGTTTGTAGCCCCCTCGCCCACCCCTTTCTAGGGCAGTTATTCTTACACTTCCAAGTGAAATAAGGTTTCCTGTACAACTCATAAAGGTGGCAATATACAGATTGTTTCCACAGCGAGTTTGTGGTAGAGCTGAGGACACTTGGATAAAGACAGGGCCCTGACCTGGGATGCAACAGGTGAGCAGGACTCACTTAGAATAGTGGTGTGATAATTGGTAAAGCAGTACAGCACAGGAGGAGAGAATAGGGTCTTAGGAATCAAATCTGAGCTTTGAATTTGGCTTTGCTGCTCATCATTAGGTGACCTATCTTTCAATGAAAGTGAATGACAGCAACCAGTCCACAGGTCTTTTTTAAGATTTATTTTTATTTATCTGCTGAGGGGAGCAGCGGGCCAGGCAGGAGAGGTCTACTGTGCCATGTGGGTCAGCTCCCTGGCTGGGACTGAATTCATGCACAGTGGCTGGCTGTAGCTTGATAGCATGAGACTTTAACCTCTGTGCCACCAGGGAGGCCCCTCATAGGACTTCTTGAAGATGAAATGAGGTTCCGCTGTGAGTAGACTCTCACCACTGTGGCACACGTTTTCATTGTGCTCTTGGGCTTGAAGAGAAGGCTCTGGCCAGACTCTGGGTGAGGGACATTTGGTCTTTCCTGAGGTGATGGGAGGCATTGAGAGGTTTTGACTGCATAAAATGTACATTAGATTTTCTTACTCTAAGTTTTCTTTCTTTATTCCCTCCTAGGATGACTTCAACAAGAAAAACCTGGCAACCTGGGTATGACTTTTTTGGTGACTTCAGTGATATTTCCTTAGAAGATTCAAAGATGGAAGAAATTAGAAACTTGAAAATCAGTAGAAGTCTTACCAAAATAGCACCTGGACACAGCAGATTTCTAAAGAAGAATCAAAGTCTGGGGGAAAAACATCAGCTCCTGAAAGAGCACACGGAGCTGGGGAGTGGGCCCAGGCTCTCCTCTGCTAGACCTCCAGCCACTGCCTCGAAGCTCAGAGCCAACTCCGTGCTCGCCAGGCTGGCTCAGATAGAAACCAAGATCATGAGTCGGAAGCTACAAAGGGATTTGTCTGCCATGGAATCTGACCCCAAGACCTCTGGCAGCCTTCCTGAGAGTGCAGACATAACTCCCTCCAGGAGTACAGCTGAACTCTCTTCACAAAATGCGGACCACCTCCCCCGGAAACAAGCCCATGAAATTCTTGCCTCTGAGAGCGATGCTCCGAGTGGGAGGACCAGGAGGTTTCTAAAGAAGAGAGAACCACCCATTGAGAATCCATCCTCTGAAGCACTTTTTGGGAAAGAAAGGACTTGTCAAACACCGAAGGAGAAAGAACCTATTAGGAAACTGGATTCCCCAGACAGTGATGAAGAAGAAATGAAAGAGTTGCTGGGCAGTTTGATGGAATCTTCTAGAGAAAAAGAAACGTATTTGAATCAGGGTTGCACCAGGAGCACAGTCCGTGAAAAAGAACAAGTAAAGGTATTCTCGGTAAGGTTTTTCATGTGTTTATTTTTAACAAGTTTGTATTTGTGCCTTGATGTCATAGCACTAGAGGCTTTTGATGGCAGCTGTACCCATGGGCTACTTGTCACCCATCAGAAAAGGGTCTGATGAGGAAAGGTTGGGTTTTAGCCAATCACAGGCACTGTTGTGGGTCTGTTCTATCAGGATTTGGGACACATTAGGCTCTTTTTTATTGAGGTGAAATTCACATAACCTAAAGTTAAATATCAAAGAATGCCTTGGTGGCATTTAGTACATTTGTGATAATGGGCAAACATCACCATCTAAAGGAACATCCCATCACCCCAAAAGGAAACCCCATTCCCATTGAACTGTCACTCCCCATTTTTCCCTCCCCTGGTTGCTGGTAAGCACTGATCTCCTTTTTGTCTGTGATTTGCCTGTTCTGGACATTTCATACAGTTGGAATCATACAGCAGGTGGCCTTCTGTCTGGCTTCTCTCTCCCAGCATCATGTTTTTGGGGCTCCTCCTTTTATGACTGAGTGCTACCCCACTATGTGGATAGGCCATAGTTTGTTCATCTTGGTGAACATTTCAGTTAGTCCACCTTCTGATGATTGTGAATAGTGTGACTGTGAACATTTGAATACAAATATCCATTGGAGTCCCTGTTTTCAGTATTTTGGGTCCATCCCTTGGAGGGGAATGATTGGTCCTATGGTGATTCTCTGTGCAGTTATTAGGAGAAGCCACAACAGCTACCCCATTTTGCACTCTCTCCAAAGTGTATAAGAATTCCAATTTCTCCACATCCTTGCCGTCACTTTTCATTTTGGATTTTTTATATTTTGGCTTTTTCTTTTTGTATTTTGATAGCTATGTTAGTGAATATGGATGGAAGGGAAGACTGTGCTCTAAGGGCCAGATCTGCATGCTGATTTTAATTCTGTCAGAGGTCCAGGCTGTTATGTGCTCAGCCACACTGATACAGAAAATGTGTCATTAAAAATGTGCTTGAAAGAAAAGTGATCGTTCTAATTATCTTGTCTAAATGTTGTACCTTGACTTCCAGAAATAAGGAGAGCAGGAAGAAGGGTAGCTTTGTGATCACTGAGGCCTTGGGCTCTCGTTAGCGGAGATGTCACCATTAAGACTCACTTATCAACTGTTTGGTAATTTTGTTTCTTTTATTTCTGCCAAAGTAGCATCAGATCCCAACTCAACCAGGAGACTTTTTCCTACCCAGTGAGGAGCTTTCCAGCCCAAAGCCAGTCAGGACCTTGCATGCGTCAACCCCTCAGGCTGCAGCCAGCACCCTGCAAAGCTTTGGCTCAAGAGCTCACTCCCGGCAGACTCACCCTTCTGGCGGTACAGCCTCCCACACGGCCTCGGCATCCATCTTCAAGTCAGTGCACTCCACGACGGGTCGTGACCTCTACTCTTCCTCACCAGGGAGGAGTGAGCCTGGGCCGGAGGAAGACTCGCTCTCCAAAGCCACTGATGATAGCCCGAACGGTAACCAGTGTCCCTGTGTAAGGTCACCGCGGGCAGGAAGGCGAGGCCCTTTAGGGGTCCTGGTGTGCTGGTCACGGGCTCTGGCTCCCCGGAGTTCATGGAAGGCTGAGCCACACCCTCAGCTCCCTAATCTGGTGGAAGGGGCCTAGTTAAATTTTTGTCGTCTTTAAAAATCTTCATCCTGTAACCCTAACGCATACAGAGCAGTCATCCCAGAAAGAAATCCTTCAGCAGCGCACACCATGGACAGGCAGCTCAATTTGCCTTTGTGTAAAGAGAAATTTGCCCCCTTTCCTGTTTCAAGTCAGAAAAGGAAACAAATCTCTAGTAGCTATTAGTAGTTTAACGTTAGTCAGCATTATTTTTATTTTCACATTGGATGTATTTAAGAAAGAGGAGAGGAAACAAAGATGGGATACCCACATTGATTTCTCCCCTCTAGAGTGCTTGAGCCTCAAACCCTCATTTAGAAACTGTGTCTGAGAGCGTGATGTTTGCCAGCACATGCAGCTGTGCTGGCCCAGGTCCTGTCAGAGACTCGCAGGACCAGGTGTGTGTGCGGGGAAATAGTTTTTCCTGCTTCCCTAGGACTCAAACACTAACAGGAGAAAAGCACACAGAGTGAATAATCTGTGAAGCAGCCTGGCACTCCATAACATTTTGCTTGGCGATGGACCACGCGCATATAATGTGGTGGTCCCCAAATTCCTATCGCCCAGGCATACAGCTGTCACACCATCACAGCCTGTCATACCAGCAGTCGCCTCTCGTGTCACATCAGCATCCTGATCCCTTGTGCTTCATTTAGTCCATTTAGTCTCGGGTTGTTTCGCTCGTCATGGTCTCTCTTCATACAAAACCCAATGCTAATGCATGTTTACACAATGACAAAATCCCCTAACACGGGCCTCCCTGGTGGCACAGTGGTTTAGGCAATGCACTATGAAGCAAACCGCAGCCACTGCAGCACGAGTTCGATCCCTGCCCCTGGCCGGGGAGGGGACCCACATGGCGCAGCAGACCTCTCCTGCTGTGCCCGCTGTTCCCCTCAGCAGTGTATTTCAGTCAGTCTGCCTGTTCTGCTCCCCACTCTGTCTGGTGAATCCTCTCACCTCCCTGGACTCTGGCCTGTACCCCAGCTCTTGTATGCATAAATAAATAAATCTTTAAACACACACACACACACACACAAAACCAAAATCCCCTAACACGTGTAAGATTGTATTCCCATCATTAAGTGACACACGACTGTAAAAGTTTTATGTGACATAGGAGCCTTCATAAAGAGATGAAGATCTGAGTGTTTGAAGAATGGAAAGGTGTGGGAAAGTATAAAGGACAAAGGAATATGAGCTAAGTCAGGCCTGCTCATCCAGATTCCTGTCCTGTTGCTCTGTCTTGGCTCAGGAGCCCCTTCCTCCAGGCACAGGGAGGCCTGACGTAGGGTTAAGACCTGTCTTGGGGTAAAGGTCAGACTCCTGCTGTGTTTCAGATTTCTTTAGCTTAAAATGTTTAATATGCTAAGGTGGCACTCAAGGAAAGAGGGAGAGAAGCACCACAACAGAGGTGTGCCCCTTGCACCTGCCCATGTGGGGATCAAAGAATGTGGTGGTTGGAGTCTTGGCTGCACATGTGAGGACATACTCTGAGGCCCGTCACTGACTGCTGTCTTAGGCCAGAGTGAGTATTCTCACTAGCCTGGTCCATGCCACCTCCCTGGATAAGAAGGTAGACTGCAACAATGAGGCAGGAGGACACCTGGGTCCTGGCATGGTGCAGACCCTCAGTGGACCTTTGGGGCTGTACCCCACTGACCTCCCCAGAGAGGGTGATCAAGTCCCTATATCCTGTACAGCTCCATATATCCTGTAAGAAGACCCTGATGCCATCCCTGCTGACAGTGTCCTGCCACCCCTAGATAGAGCACAACTCACAACCTGTGTCCTTTGGGAGACATGTCTCCTCTGACCTGGCGTGGTCACTCTTCGCCTTTTGTGGAACCCTGTCTTTAGGCTCTGGCGATGGGCTAGCTGGCATGCCAAGATGGCCACTCACCTTAGGCTCCAGTGCCTTTAACATGCTTTAAATAAGAACTTAGGAACACTTAGAGTCCAGTCTTTTTTTTTTTTATAATTTAATTTATGCATACAAAAGCTGGGGTACATGCCAGAGGTGGGGGGGCGGGTGAGAGGATTCACCAGAGACAGAGCCGGGAGCAGAGCAGGCAGACTGACAAAAACACACTGCTGAGAGGGGCAGCTGGCGAGGCAGGAGAGGTCTGCTGCGCCATGTGAGTCCCCTCCCTGGCCGGGGATCAAACTCACACTGCAGTGGCTGTAGAAGCCCCACAGAGCGACGCTCAACCCCTGTGCCACCAGGGAGGTCCTAGAGTCCAGTCTTAAGTCTGCTAAAGTGTCTCTACCACTCCCACCTCCCATGCGCACACTTGTGACTATGCAGCTTCACTGAGTCATGAACCTCTCTGTGCAGACCAGCGGCCAGGAGACAGGGCATGTTTTTAATCACAAAGTTTTATCAGAACACAGCCGCGCCCATTCGTTTACCTTTGTTTTGTGTGCCACTGGGACAGAGCCAGGTAGTTGTGACAGACAGCCTGGCTCGCAGAGTCATACATTACCTGCCAGCCCTTTAGAGAAAGTGTGCGGCCTGGGCTGGTGGAGGCAGCCTTCTGGGCTTCCTGTCTCCTGTCCCTGGTACTCAGCCCAGCCGATTTCAACACGAAAGTCAACAATTACATAGTATATAAATGAGTAAACATTGTCATGTTCCATCTTTAATTACAGATTTTAGGATAAATATTTTATCCCTTGATGATCTGACTCCAGCTGTCAGTGAGAAATCAGATTGGAGACAGAAGGTAAGCACAGCTAACTGATTTTTTCCTTGAGGGCCATTACATAAAAAGACATGGTCAAGCTTCATTTAGGTCAGTGGTCCTTAACTGGGGGCAGCTGTGCACCCCGGGGACACTGGAGATGGCTGCAGACATTTTTATGTCATGACTGGGGGTGGGGGTAGCTACTGGCATCTAGGTGGGTGGCCACCAGGGGATTGCTCAGTGTCCTGCACTGCTCATGGGGAGCCCCTACTGCACAAAATGTGAGGGCCCCATGAGAAAGCCTGATTTAGGTGATAAGAGGAAGAAGCCATTTAAAGCCGAATTAAAGCAAGTCCTGTTTAAACCACCCAGAATAAAAGAGCCCCAATAATTCTTAACATGTCTGCAAACAGCTAGATGGCAAACGCGTGTTCAATAAGACATTTGGCTGCCTGTGGTGGTGGTTTCCAAATCCTCAGATTCACCCACCTCAGATGGCAAATATGTACAGTGGGTTCTTGGAAACTAACTTGAAGTCAAATATATATTTTTTAAAGATTTATTTATTTATGCATTTAGAGCTGGGGTACAGGTCAGAGGTGCAGGAGGTAAGAGGATTCACCAGAGACAGAGTGGGGAGCAGAACAGGCAGATGGACCAAAATACACTGCTGAGGGGAGAAGCGGGCGAGGCAGGAGAGGTCTGCTGCGCCATGTGGGTCCCCTCCCTGGCCTGGGATCTAACTCGCTCTGCTGTGCCACGGATGCTCCACAGTGCGGCGCTCAACCCACTGTGCCACCAGGGAGGCCCTGAAGTCAAATATTGTCTAGCAAATCAGGCCCTTGAATAATGTCATTACATCACTCAGTGTCACTGGGATTTCTTTCTTCTCATCAACATTTTAATTATCCCAGGACCTGTTGTACTGTGTCGTTAGCCCCACTGTGGTCACATCTGTACTGAACATGTACAGACTGTTCTTGTGGTCATTCTGTCAACATTGCATTTACATTTTATCCGGTGTCATAAATATGGAGAGATAAATCACTCCCTTGTGCCTTCAGCCCTGCCGTTTGACACGTGCTTCCTGCTGTCTAGAGAGACCACTGCTTGTTTTCTTTAGTGTGAGTCTGAAGTTGGTGATTCATTTCATTTTTGATTGTTTAAAAATATATTTATTGGCCCATCAGTATTTGAGGCTATTTTTACTCTTTATAGAATGTTTAGTTTGGCAGATGAGGACTTTTATAGGAGAAAAAAACTATGGGCAGATATAGCTTATGAATTTAAAACAAAGATCCTTAAAAAATTAAATCTAGCAATATATACAAATAACAACACACTTTTTTTTAAAGACTTATTTATTTATGCATACAAGAGCCGGGGTACAGGCCAGAGTTGTGGAAGGTGAGAGGATTTACCAGAGACAGAGTGGGGAGCAGAACAGGCAGATCAACGGAAGCACACTGCTGAGGGGAGCAGCGGGCGAGGCAGGAGAGGTCTGCTGCGCCATGTGGGTCTGCTCCCTGGCCCGTGATGGAACTCGTGTTGCTGTGCTGCTGATGCTTCACAGTGCGGCACTCAATCTGCTGTGCCACCAGGGAGGCCCCAACAACACACTTTAAAATTTTTTTTAAATTTATATATTTTTCTTTTTTACCATGTATGCTTTTTTTTTTAAAAAAAAGATTTATTTATTTGTTTGTTTGTTTATTTATTTATTTATTTATGCGTACAAGAGCTGGAGTACAGGCCAGAGGTGTGGGGGTGGGGGGCGTGAGAGGTTCACCAGAGAGAGTGGGGAGCAGAACAAGAAGACCAGTGGAAATACACTGCTGAGGGGAGCAGCGGGTGAGGCAGAAGAGGTCTGCTGTGCCATGTGGGTCACTACCCTGGCTGGGGATCAAACTTGTGCTGCAGTGGCTGCAGAAGCCCCACAGTGCGGCACTCAACCCCTTGCACCACCAGGGAGGCCCCTGTTTTCTTTTCTAGGTGTAGTCCCCATAGAGTTTCTACCATTGATTTACCCATGCACCATCACCACAGGGGCTCTTTCTGTCCCTGCTTTGATTCTACTCCTTCCCTCTTCCCTGAATATGACTCTGATTTGTAGTTGTCTGTTTATTTTTGTTTTGTTTTGTTGTGGTTTTGTATTTTTTTCCCCTTTAATCGCCTATCATCCTCCCATAAGTGAGGCCATCGGTATTTTTCTTTTTCCTTCTTAACTTCACTGAGCATAATCCCTTCAAGTTCCACTCATGTTTCTGCAAATGGCTCTAGTTTATCTTTTTTGATTGCTTTTTTGATTGATATTCCATTGTGTATATAAACCACATTTTCTTGATCCAGTCTATTTTTGGGCATTTGGGTTGATTCCATGTCTTACGTATTATAAAGAATACGTAAACATGGGAGTGCATGTATTCTTTTGAATTGACGTTCTCAAATAACACTTTGATGAAGTGGGTTTTCTTATAGAAATTCAAGGTTGGCTTGACGTTTTAAAAGGAATCAACATAATTGACTATGTTAGTGAAACAGGAGAAAAACTATATAATGAAATTAATAAATTGGGACTGAGTATTCAAAAAACCCAATAATAATAATAAATAAAACACCTCTCACTATCGAGAGATGGTTTATAGTATGCGGGAAGTTAAATGTAGGCTCTATGCAAATACTCCACCCGATTATATCAGGGGCTTGCGCATCCTTGGATCTTGGTGTCCTGGAGCTCGTGAAGTCACTTCCCCCACAGACACTGAGGGGCAATGGTCCATCAGAACGAGAGTCATCCTAGTGACACTTTCACAGGTCGTACCACTTGCCGCCCACGTGTGCCCCTCACAGGGGAGGGTGGCGTGCTCTCAGGCTCCTCGCTGAAACACTGCAAGGGTGCTGCTCATGACAGAGGCCAAATTATAAGGCTGCACATCTGAAGCTCACACTGTGTTCGAAACCAATGCTGCCTCAGTTATGAAAGATGAGTTCTGCCCCCAGGCCTGACCTGCCTGAATGCACTGGCAGGTCAGCACGCTGGGCCCAGGTGGGCCTCCCGTACCCATCCTAATGCACTAGTGTTCTGAGCACAGTGACCACTGGAAAATACTTCTAGTGACCTCTGCCATTCTTCCTTTTAGAAAGAAGGTCTGAGGGAAGAGAAATCTAGCAAAAGCCCCTGGACAGCGGGCCCCCCCACTGGAAGTGAGGTGTCAGAGCACCTCAGTGAGCAGTTCGCATCCTCTGCCAGCCCGATGGCCAAGTCTCAGACTTGCACAGCCAGCACAGTGAGCTCTGGTTACTCAGAAGACTCTGAAAATTCTCCAAGCTCTACAGCTTCTGAGCTGACAATGCACTCTGAGGAGTCTCCCTTGGACAGGACACTGGATACCTGTTCTGAATTCTCCTCCAGCCTGGAGCCTGGCCTTCCTACACCCATGGCCAAATCTCGAAAGAAGCAGGTTAGAGACGTGACTAGAGTCATCGTGAAGGAGACGGCTGTGCAGACCCTGGAGCCGGCCTTCTCCTACCAGTGGACACAGGGTAGGTGTGTTGGGGGAGCCTGGAGCCGAGGAGGGGGTGTGCAGGGCATGAGGCGGGGCAGTAGTGGCAGGTGCTCAGACACAACACTCTTTAGGGTCCTTGTGTTCCTTTTGTCCTCTAGATGGATGCCCAGAACGTAGACACAGCTTGTTGCTGGACAGTGTAAGGGAGTGTAATTCTGGTCTGATAGATTCATTTTGATTGGAGAGCTTGACCAGCTGGAGGTGGGGCCTGTTTCCAAGGAGGAAAAGTCCACCAGATGTGCCAAGTCAGGTTCTAGGGCACTGAAGCATGGTCCTGTGACCAGAGCTCTTGTGCCTGCTCCATGTCCCTCTGCCTTTCTGATGTTATAGCTGGTGGTCAGCAAATGTGTTTCTGTTCATAGTTCTTTGTAATTTCAAGATATACTACTGTAAAAACATTTGTGATGCCGTTTTCCTAGACTAGGAATGTTGAAAAGTGAAAAATGAAAGGCAGCCAAGTAAATGACTGGTAGTGTCCAGACAATATTTCCTCAGTGGCCCATGGAGGAAAGCCGAGGTGGGTGGGCACCTCGGGGGTGCACCAGTGACTGTGAGCAGGAGAATGTACCAGAAAGTTGGAGGCAGATTTGGGGAAAAATTTGAAGCGGGAGCGGTTCAAAAAGCAAGGGGTGTAGCCATGGTCAGAAAGAAGAAAGAAGGGATTCAGGCGGCTTATTTTAACATCATGTCTGTTGATGAGAAGTCATTGTGCTGAATCTGACCCACTCACCATCCCCCTTCATCCTTGGGCAGAGGCCGGTATGGCAGCCATGGGGCCAGCCCTGGGAGGTGCCTACGTGGACCCTGTGCCCATTGCCAGTCATGTGGTCAGCGCCGATGCCATCGAAGGTAACTGCCTGACTCAGCAGATCTTTTGGGGGAAGAAGACACATTTTCCCTGCACATTTACACCTATCCTTGGAGATATTGTGTTCTCTATTAGTGCTGAATTTGAGGAACCCATCAGTGGGGATTGTCACGGCCAACAGCCACTGCCATAGTGCCTGGCATCCCAGTCGACAGACTGAGAGTCCAAGAACCTTCAGTCTGTCTGACAAACGGAACCAGTGTCACACTAAACAGGAGGGTTCTAAGTAATGCACTTATAATCCCTTTTCCCACAGGCACTGTGTGTGTGTGTGTGAGCACCTTTGAAACTTTTTGGCTAGAATCCAGTTTTTCCCTAAGATACTCAGCAAGTACTGAGCAGCTGCCAGGTCAGGGAGCATGGCCCTTGCGTCCTTGCTGAATTCTGCAGGAGTCTTGGGACCCTGGGGAGGCCCTTGCCTGGCCTCAGGCAAGAGGAAGGTGCCTGACAGCCCAGACTATGCCAGGTCTCTTTGGGGTGACTGACAGCGCTCATGACACAAGCAAGAGTCTAGTATCTATTGTTTTACCTTTTCAATTTGCTTAAGATTTTTTTTTCTAGATGAAGGTATTAAAGAATGCTGGTTATAACAAACGAAATGCTCATATCCTTAAAAAAACTCCAGTATTCTTTGAAAATTTTATGAACCGCAAAGTACTTTGACCTCAAAGATTTTTCCATGTTACTGTGTAGTCTTAATAATACTCATTTTTAACAGTTGCACGATTTATTTTTAAAATTATTTTTATTATGCTTAACACATCGTATAAAATTTCCCTCTCAGCCAGGTGTAGGTGCATAGCTAATCCAGTAGCATTAACTAGAATGACGTGCGGTTGCACATTTTTGGGTTCTAGATGCCAAGGCTTGTTTGTGTTGGGTGCTAAGGTGAAGATTTTCAGGCTGCCTGGGAGTGAGCATTAGACATGTGCAGCCCTTGAAATGCACGTCAGTAGGACACAGTTCATTTACTAGAGGGGCGGATAGATGGACTGCTTAATGACGGGGCTGTGTTCTCAGTGTATGTTGTTGGGTGATTGCAGGAATAGTGCATTGTGTGACCGTCATAGTCTACACAAACCTAGATGGTGCAGCCTAGTGGGACCACTGTCATATATGTGGTCCTTTGTTGACCGAAATGTCATTAATGTGCATGTGACTATATTTCCATTTGGACCTACTGAGGGGAGGGGGGAGGGCTGGGCTGCAGTGTGACTTGGGTCTGGCAGCCCTGACAGCTTACAGCCCAACTGTGTTCGCGCTCAACGACCTGATGAAGCAGCAGCTGAACCTGACGCAGCAGTTTGTAGAATCTAGCCGGTACCTGCACAGGGCCCTCCTACAGTCCTTGGACCAAGATACCTTCCACTACCACACACTGGAGGAAGCCAAAGAGGTCAGTCAGCACAGCACCTATCCTGGAAGGGAGTTGGTGGGGCCCTTTCCTGTCCCTGTGAGGGAACCTGTTTCTCCTTATCCATGACATAGTCTAGACGAGTGGGACACAAAGAACAGCTGCTCAGCTGTGTGTGTCTCCACCGAGGCCTGTCCTTCCACAGACCCTTCCCAAATACCACCTTGGCTGGGCCTCTCCATCCCATGGCCCAAGGCTCAAGAGCCAAGGCTCGTCTTTCTCCTCCAAAAAATTAGCGTTTATCTAATTACAGAATATGTCACTTTATGAAAATCTTGTTCCAGAGATGTAACTTTTGAAGCCCTCCACAATGTTAGATAACTACTGGCAACTCAATCTATTTTTTTAGATTTTTCCAATGTATAATGTGTATTTACAATAATTTACATAAAATGTGTATGTGGTTTATATATGTATAAAATGTATATATTTCTTACAGAAATGAGACCATGCTATACCAAATATTCTACATGGTGGCTTTTATCATTTTATCTACAAGTATTTCAGTCTGTATTTTTTTTCAAATGAGGACTTTAAAATGTATGCATAATCCCATTATATCATCAAACCAAATGAACTTAGTTCTTAGTATCACTGAATATCATGTTCAGATTTTTACTTGTTTCATCAAAATTGAGCCTTTTGCCCCTATTTTTCCATTAGGGTTCTAATCTAGAACAGCAGTTGTCAACTCTGATTTCCTGAAGTGCTGTGACACCCCCCCCCCCACAACCCGCCACCCTCGCCCCCAGGAGGCAGGCTGTGCCAACTGTGGACCCACTTTGAGAACTGCAGTTCTACAGGCCCCATTCCCCGTTCTCTGCACCCCCCTGCACACCATTTTCTTGCAATTTGTTGAAGAAAAGTTCCTCTGGGAATCTGGACCTGTGCGGGGTCCTTTAACTTGGTCCAGTTGGATGTACATTAGCTGAAAGCAGGCTGAAACCCTGACTATATCCCACCATGGCTTTTGGCTACTGGCTCTGGGCCCAGGTCCTGATACTGGCACCCAGGCCCTTCTCCCTACCCCATGAGCTTGAGTGCATTCCTGTCGGCTTCTACTGTCCGCCTTGGTTGCTCGGTTCTTACAGGCTGTGCTGCCCAGACCTGGGTTTCTTTCATTTCCACAGCAGTTACCGCTTTCCTTAATGTTGGCCTGGCCTTTAAGGGACAGGTGCCATTCAGCATCCAGTCTTGGTAAACTGAGGCACTGGCAAATGATGCTTCTGTCTGTACTTTGGTCTGCAGTACATCCGGCACCACAGGCCTGCTCTGCTGACCATGGAGGACGCCTTGAAGGAGGTGAAGGAGGAGCTGTGAATGCCAGGTGAGGCAGAACAAGTGCATCTGACCTCACAGTTGCTCCAGGACACAGTCTGACATGCGCACATTCCCATGTGACATTGAGTGGTGGGGGCAGGTGGTGCTTGGACCACAACTGAGCAATCCTGGCTTCATCCTCTTCCAACTCAGTAACTGATCTTGCAGGCCTGCCCCGAGCATACCTAGCATCCGAGGACAAGAGACAGGCCAGCAGAAATGAACCCCCAGGTGGAGTTATCACTGTTCACTACACAACAGTGCCCCAGTGGAGTTGCTCTACCTGACCAAATGCCGGCTTCCTAACGAGTGAGGCAGGTGGTGGAATTCCAAGCCCCACTTAACGAGACTAAGGCCACTGGCCAGGTGCCCATGTGGTGACTCCCTTGCGAGAACAGGCGGCCAGAGGGCTGCAGTCAGGCCCCATCTGCACTCAGCACACCTCCTCCCACTAAGCCTAGCACACTTGTCACTTAAACACAAAAAGACTGAGGTCTTTAAAAAAAAAAAAACTTTATTTGAAGGCAAAACAGTAAAATCCACAAGAAATTGTTAACAGCACGTGTTTACGTTTTATCCTGAATCAGACACGTTTGAACAGTTCACAGCTACAGGAAATCTAGAACAAAATCAAATATTTTACCACATCAGGTTGAAAAGTTGGAGAGGATTTTGCATCTTATTGAAAAGAATTTTT
This sequence comes from Galemys pyrenaicus, assembly GCA_019455555.1. NCBI lineage: Eukaryota > Metazoa > Chordata > Mammalia > Eulipotyphla > Talpidae > Galemys > Galemys pyrenaicus. The sequence goes on along the minus strand of JAGFMF010011659.1, from coordinate 11,143,933 downwards.
CAAAAATGTTTCTGTACAAATAAGCGGCGCTTATCACGCTGCCCACGGACAGTCACTGGTGGCCCAGTGGCTTGGGCAGAGGTGGCGCCCTGCTGGCCTGGCCTCCCTGTGGGCAGGTGGGGCTGAGGGAGTGCCTGGATGGAGAGACCCACACGGGGTCTGCGTGGGCACCACATGGGCACTGGTGCTGGGGCTCCTACGAGAAAATGTAACACCACACACTGAGGGCTTGATTCTCTGGGGTATCATCCCCTAACCTGAAGATGCTTCAGATCAGCTTCCTCAGAACCTGTTTCTGCAGGTAATAGCAAATGACTAACATTTGGGAAAAAAATTCAACTTCAACAGCTAAAATAACTGAACTAAGGGCCAGCGTGTCTCAGAGGAATCAGATCTCCAATTCTTTCACAGGGGTCATCTTAGATCAGTAATTGTTTTTTCTAAAACTACTAAACCATTCGGGGTAAAAATAAAAACCCTGTTTAACTTTGCAAATCAAAGAAGTTTTGTTTTTCCATTTCTAGAGAGGGAGCAGTGCTGGCGCCTGCCTGAGCTTTAGCATCACACATGGACGGGGAAGTGGGTGGGTGGCCTGTCTCATGGTCCTGCTGGTCTGCTTTGGCTCCACATGCGCCCTCTTGATGATGAAGAGGCTGAGGTCTGCCTGCCGAGGGAGGCACGTTTGTTCCTTCGACGCCTAGCGTTGTCTGGGGTGGAGGGTCTTGTGTTCTCCAGTTGCTGTCATGGGCAGTGAGCTCACGCCATGTGGGCTGGGGCATCTCGTGGGCCTTTGGCTTCTTCGGCAGAGCTGCTTTGTAGGGGAGTCCAGGCCTTGCCGCTGTTGGGCATGGTGTTTGTCACTAGGTGTGCCAGTCCCCTCTCCTGTTGCTCCCCAAAGATGGAGACTGCGCGCCCAGTGGTCCCTACCCTCTGCCACCGCCATTTGCCTACTTGCACTCGTCCCTGGCCTTCATGCGTGCGATGAAGGAGTAGCTCTTATTCCGGCGGTAGTTCTCGTAGGGGTCGTCCAGGGCCACGCCCACGCCCTTGTACTGGTCCCATTTGTCCCGGACATCACCGCCCTTGATGGGGTCTTGTATCCCTTGCTCCTTCACACCAAGGCCGCCAGATCCACTCCAGCCTCAGGAAGAAAGGGGGACAAGTGGTTATAATCCCCAAAAGAAGCAAACTGTTGTGTATTTACCTTCCAAGGTGACCTAGCAGCACCCTGGGAGCTGCATAACATGCTGACAGGTGGCATGTAACTCACACATGTACGAAAACCTACAAAAACCCTGCTGGCTTACCCACTCCTCAGAATTTCTCAGCGTAGGAACTTTCCCAACTCAATCATACCCCATGCCTGAGAGCCCCTAGCGGCATCTTCCTGGGAACCTACCCATTTTCACCAGCATCTGATGGCCTTTGTTCTCCTCCCCGAGCCGGGAGTCAGGTATTGGAGGTGCTGAATTAGAACCCAGCCCAGCTGAAGAACTAAAATGAAGACAGGTTATGTTTTTACAAAAGAGCCGATATATTTATTTGGATGAGAGTTCTCAGAATTATAGCAAAGAGCTGCAACTATATAATTATATAGCTGTGAGTGTTCCCATGTGGGAGGTGGGCCGACGTGGACATACACAAATACATCTCCTTCATCCATTTCTGCTTTGTCAGCCACAGAAAGGGGGTTCCTGCCCCATACTTAGCACAAGGGCAGTTCACACCAAACCTTTAAAATGGTTAGAACACGGAGCCCAGTTTCTGCCTCTGGCTTTACAATGTAACCCTAACAAGGCAGGATCTTGGTGAGAAGAGGAGGTACAGTGACTGCTAGCACTCAGGGTGCTGCCTTGAGCGCATCTTCTAACACCTTCACATTCACCACGAAGCCTTGGAGGATTCCATGCCCTTAACAGGCCACCTGAAAGTTAGAACAAATCTTACGGCGGAGTGGGGCTCCTAGACCGTGAGCGGCGTCTTCTTCCTGGGGAGTATGACTTGGAGCGGGAGCGGGAGCGCGAGCGGGAGCGGCTTCTTGAGGAGCGTGATCGGCTCCGGCTCCTGTGGGGAGGGAAGGACAGTGCAGTGGTTAGCTGTCTAATGCACAGGGGGACACAGGAGCCCCAGGCTGCAAGAGATGGTGCCTCGCCTACCTGGATCGGGAACGGGAATAAGAGCGGGAGCAGGAGCGAGACCTTGACCTTGAGTATGAGCCTGATGACTTGGAGGACCTCGAGTTGGAGCGGGAAGATGAACGTCCTCGGCTTTTCGATCTGCTGCGGGACCTGGAGGGTGCACTGTGGGGAGAGGCCTGGTGAGCCCAGCCAGCACCTCACCCCAGGCAGAGATGCACCCATCCACATCAGGGTGTCCCATCAACAGACTGGCTGAATATAGAGACTGCACAAGCTTCTCCCATGCTGTCTTCCAGGTTTTACTTGGGCCTTATGAGAAATAATCCCCAGCAACTCCGAGACCCAGCAGAAGCCAGAGCGATCTCCCTTTACCCGTGTTAGAGACTGTCACAATGACGAGTTGGCTAGGCAAAAGTAGGGTCTTGCCAACCCCTGAAACTGGGGAGGAATGCAAGTAGCACAGCACTCACCTGTTCCTCTTTTCCTGGCCCTTCCTCCGCCGGGCACGCATTTTTGCTCGAAAGAACTCATAGAGGCCATTCTGTTCCCAACCCTCACTGTAAGACAGGGGACCCCCAGCCTGTGAATATGCCAGTCTCCCTTCCCACAAGAACAAAACCCACTCCACCAGCCTTCTGGGCATGAGGCCTCCTCTATCCTTACTTCCTCAGGACCTGCACACAGCCCACACAAAAAGTACTCCAGCACTCGCTCCCTGCTTGCTCTTTCAGAGATGAGGAAGCAGGTAGAGAGGCCAGGCCACATGCCTCTCAATAACTGGGGGTGTGGGGAGCAAGGTAGGGGAACCTCAGGGCCTGTGGTCATTTTAACTGAGGACAAGGGTTCCAAATTAGCTAGCCTGGCAATGAGACTGCCAGAGGACAGTATCCTGGGGAACCCATGACAAAGCCACATGGCAAAGTTGTATGTAGCAACAGCTGAGACTTCTTTTCTAACATGTTTCAACTAGAAACGTCCTTCATCAAGGGCCATCATTTGTGACACACATTGCCCACAGCCAAGATAAACAGGCTTCCTGACTCAAGCAGTGGTTTTTCTCTTGGACACCTCCACATCGCCAGACTTAGCCTCACCCCAACCCAGCTGTAAGTCAGGGCACTCATGAAGCAAACTTGGGGAAAACAGGCTGGAGGGGACAGAGGGACTCCCCTGCCCTACAGCCATGTCCCTCAAGCCCCTACCTGTTCCTGGGCCTATCGTGGGAGGGAGGGCTGTAAAAGGCCTCTACAGCTGCCAGCAGCCTCTCACTGGGCGGCATGGGGGGTGGGAGGCGAATGTCTTTAGGGTCCAAAGGCTTATACTCATGGTCTTCTAGCTGCAAAGAAATCACAGTCGTTACTATGTGCAGTGACACCCCCTCAGGCCCACCCAGGTACTGCAAACATTGGGGGAGCAGGAGGACAGGGTTCTGGACTTGGTTTAGGGTGGCGCCAGGGTCCTCAACCTGCCCTGCCTGGGAACTCCCAACCCTTTGTAGGGCTTTGGCCACACCAAATGCATTCCTAAGAGGGAGGCTGAGGGAACTTCTAAGGCTGAGAAAAGCCAGTCTCCTGCAAGAAACCACATGCATGGACACATCTGTCTGTGACAGAAAGAACCCTCCATTTATCCACAGACATGCCACGGAACCCAGGTGCCAGTGCTTCTGTCGTCGACCCCAGGTACCATTTTGGCCAGAGCAGCCTCGGCCCTTTGCCAGGCTGTGGGCTGTTCCGCCTCCTACTCCGAGCGTAGCCCCTCCAGCCCCTCTGTTTGCAGCTGCCCCCCTGACTGTCCTCAGCTCCCTGTCTGACAACGTCTTAGGACCAAAGCAGCACTGGCCAGCACCACCGCCGATCCCACGATCCCACAGCAGAGGCTCGATGCCATTCTCCCCTCGTACCCGTGTCTGCAGGTCACCCTTTCCTAAGAAGTCCCTCTGCCATCAGCCCCTGAACCCAGGGTTTCCGAGGGCCAGGACCAAGAGGTCATGCCGAGCCTACTCAGAGGTGGAGAGGCACAGGGGACATGGCTTGCTCACTGTCTGCAGAGCACGGGTATGTAGGACCCTGGCTTGAGCATATTCTGTTTCCTGTTAGATTCACTGGGGAGGGAGTATGCGGGGAGAAGCCTGGAAGCAGCATTCTGTAGCCTGATGGGAACTGCTCCACGCGAGCTTTTCACATGGAGACAGCACACGCACGGCTGTGACACATTACCTTCACAAGGGGGGCCATCAGCCCAGCGGGGAGGTCGAAGTAGGGTACATTGGGGACCAGGCTGGGATCATCGTGGTTGATATGGGGAGGGCCCTGTCGCCGCATGTGGGGGGGCTGCCCGTTGAAGCCGTGGGGAGGAGGGCCGAAGTCAGGGTGCTGGGGCCCCCCCCAGGGTGGGTGCTCGTTGATCCCAGGATGAGGCATGCGGTGGCCAGGGTGGTGGTGAGGGGGGCCCATCTCTGCAAGAGAGACACTGGTCTCAGGTCTGTGGGAGGCTGTGAGCTGGGTGGAAGCCACACAGCTCTCCACGTTGACAGGTGCCCGCGGGTAGAAAGCAGTAGAGGGGCAAGAATGCCCACACCCACTTACCGGTAGCCCTGCCCGACACCTCTCCAGCTGCCTCACTCACTGCAGGGCGATGTAGGAGGGGATGAGCCCGGATGAGGAGTCTGGCCAGCACCCACAGCAGCTCCCAAGAGACCCACAGGGAGATCCCAGAACCAAACAACAGCAATGTGCCCTCAAACTCACCCCCACTCCCTCAGACATGACTGCACTCAGAGGCAGGGCCTTAAAAAGGTGATTAAGTCATAGTGAGGTCCTGGGGAAGGAGGGGGTCCTGAACCAATTTGGCCAGAGTCCCTAAGAGAAGGAGACTAGGACACAGACACACATGGAAAGCCTTGTTTCCACAGGACATGAGGAAGGCAAGTCAGGAGACAGGACTGAAGAGGAGCCCACCCGACCCGCTCCTTCATCCTGGACCTCCAGCCTGCAGGCAGAGACTAAATGCGTGCAAGGAGACTGCTTGTCTGTGGGGCCACGTTCCAGTAGCCCCCACGCCACACAGCCATGTGATATAAATGTGCTAAGTGGTCTCCACGCTGAATTCAGTCGAGGATGATTTACAAAAGTGAAAGAGTCATAGAGAAGTGAGTTTTTTTAAAGAGAAAATCAACAAAACCAGAGAGCCTCTCAAAAAACTGAGATATGGAAAATCCACAGGCTGGTGGCCACTCGGCGCAGGACCCTCTCTGCCAGAAGGACAGATGGTACCCTGTGCCAGGGTGTAGGGGCTGCACCCACCAGGGTCTCAGTTCTCCTTCCTGGGGTCTCCCCACTTTCCGGAGTTCTGCACTGAGTTCTCAATCACCCTCCAGCTGTGCCTGTCACTTTGCTTGGGGGACACACCGGGGATCATGCTGACACAGTCACCTGCTAGGCTCTCGAGGCCTGGCACACAGGACCTGTGCTAAGGAAACCAGGGGCTGAGCAATCCCTGAACTCACCAGCAGGGAAGTCCCCCTGAGGGTAGTCGAAGCGGTGAGGGTAGGGCGGTCGCTCAAAGGGGTGCCGTGGGGGGAAGTCGTCCTGCATGAAGCGGGGCGGGAAGCGGTTGAAGTTGTGCGGGTGAGGCGGCTGGTTGAACTGTGGGTGCTGCTGGTGGGGTGGGAAGGGGCCCCGGAAGTGCGGTGGCCGCTGCATGCGGAAGGGTGGCTCACGCTGGCCCCCACCCCAGGGTGGCTGCTCGTGTTGGCTGTTCCAGGGGCCCTCGAACTGGCTGTTCCAGTTTGGGTCAGGCTGGCTGTTCCAGGGGGCATCGCGTTGACCATTCCAGCCGGGGTCACCCCGCTGCTCACCCCACATGCCCTCATGGCTGTTGTTCCAGGGTGGGCAGTGGGGTGGCCCGCCCTGGTGGTGCGGGTAGGGGGGCTGCTCGGGAGGCTGCAAGGCAAAAAGCAAACATGAGTCCCTGTGGGTCCAGCACAGCAGAGCTGCCCTGACCACAACCCCAGCATGCCAGGGCGACAGGCCCAGGTACCGCTCCAGGTGTATGCGATCAGGTGACTGACCCTCCGAGCAGTGCCACGGTGCCTGCCCACATCCCTGTGCCCAGACTCCCAAGGCCGCAGAGGCACACAGCTGCCCCTGCCTGGTGAACCACTAGAAACCCAATCCACAGAGACTGCCACCCACCTGCCTGGCCCCACTGAGGCCCAAGCTTGCCCCACCTGCCCCCACCATAAGCTTTAAGAAATACCTGCTGTTGGCCCCAAGGAGCCACAGGGTGAGGCTGGTCAAACCACGGAGGTTTGTTTGGTGGGATCTGGTCGTGGGGTCCAGGGCCCCGGGGGCCGGCAGAGGCAGGGTCCTGGACCCCTCCTGCAGTGTCATACTCAGAGGAACCGGGCATTTGGATGGGAGGCTTGTTGTCATCTAGAGCCGGGAAGCAGTTAGTCAGAAGGGCCTGGCAGCAACAGCCACCCCAAGTCAACCCAGGTTAGGAATTTATTTGCAGATAAATCCTTACACAGGACATACACCCATCTGAGAGAGTTTTGCTGTAACAACCCTATTTCTGCATGTCCACTTTCGTTTACTTGGAAGTTTTTAATCACTGAATTTTATTAAATATCTGTCCTGCATCTAGTTGAAAGATTCTCTCTTCCTATGTGACCCATTACCTTATTAGATTTTCTATGTTAAACCATCCTTATGTAACGCTGGAACAATCCTATTTGGTCAGATATTTTTTAAATACTCTACTGGATTTCATTTGTTAAGATTCTACCTAGCATTTCTGCATCTCTGTTCAGAGATGGAATATATTTTGGGATTCTTTCCCTGTCTTTGTTCATCTGGTGTAAAAACTCTTAGTCTCAAAAACGACTTTGGTACCTTTTCTCTCTGCATTCTGGGACTATTTATACAGAATAAGTATTGTCCCAGTTGTAAGGAATTGATTATAAACGGAAGTCACCTTGCCTGCTGCTTACAAGCAAATTAGATCTGGTTCTAGGCTGGGACCCAAGAGGACAGAATCTCCTCTGGGGGAGAAAAGTGCTTCCCTGGGCTGCCTTCCAAGGGTGCGTGCGAGGGGCCACATACCGGGCTGTGTGGTTGGTGGGATGGCTGGGGCAGGCGCAGAGGCTGGAGGTGGGGCAGGTGGTGGAGGGGTGGCCTTGACTTCGGCTTCCATTTGCGGCATCTGGATCTGTTGTTGCTGCTGCTGCTGCTGCTGCTGCTGCTGCTGCTGTTGCTGTTGCTGCTGCTGCTGCTGTTGCTGCTGCTGCTGCTGCTGCTGCTGCTGGGCCAAGCTGTTGACAAACTCTTCGTGCTGGGTCTTGAGGGTCTGGATCTGCTGCTGGAAGGCCAGCTGCACTGGCTGAACCACTGAGGAGTACTCGTTGATGAGTGTTGCCTGGCAGCAGAGGAGAGCAGTGGGACTCAGGATGCGTATTGCAGGGCTTGCACTCCCTACAGTCCCAAACCTTCAAGAACTGCATCCTAGAAGTACTGGAAGTTGTCGGGGTGGGAGAGGGACATGTAGCCTGGAGCAGGGTCTGTCACATAAAATGACCAATTCAATCTTGACAACCTGAGTGCCCAAATCCTGTCAAAGACTTGGTGATGAAGATGTTTGTTGCCATTTATAATTCCCTGAGAACAGGGATAAGCAAGACAACCAGGTGGGGCTGTCACAAAGTCATTAAAAACACATCGCCAAAGAACATCCTAGAGCTTACTCCCCTGGAGGAGGATGGCATTTAGGGCCATCAGAGGAAAATGGCAACATGGAGGAAAATGAGCAGGGAGACCAATCCTTCATGAGAAGAGAGAGCTATGCCTTTTACTCTGCAGATAGTGCAGCAATGCTGGTGCTAGAGGCAAGGAGGGGACACTGTACAAGGTGACTACACCCAGACGATGGGAGCAATCAGTGGAGGAAACCAGAGACCTGTGCCCGAATCAGGCAACCTGGTCACATGCACGCCAGAAGTGGCAGGCTCCCGAGAGAGGTTCACCAGTTCTTCAAGTGAGCTGGGTCCCCCACTACTTAATGCCAACATTTACCACTGAACTCAACCCCAGGGAGCCATGGGCCCCAACTTTGGGAATGTGCTGAGCATAGTACGCACCTGGTACTGGCCTAGCCCCAGGGCTGGGCTCTGTAGCTGCTGAATGATAGAGTCATCGAAGTAGCCATTCTTCTCCCAGAGCTGCAGGAGCTGGTATGGGGAGGGGAGGTCGTGTCAGGGGAAGCAGGGTCCCACAACCCCAGCCCTTCTCCCACCACCACCCCACTGCCCTGTGTACCCGGGCTATCTTCTGCTGCTTGTCCTCCTCCACGGCCAAGAAGCTGGTGCAGTAGATGGGCACCACGACTTTCTGCAGAGCAGCCAGTAGCTCCCGGGCCTGCTTGCGCTGGCTGTGAGGGAGAGACCTTCCGCGCGTCAGGGCCCTGGGGCGGGACCCGGCCACGCGCCCGTTACCATCGTGGCTCCAGCCACAGCACCCTCTGCCTTTTCAGGACATGGGCTCCCAACCCAGTGGGACGAGGGCTGGGCTCCCTACAGGACCTGTGCTGGGGGCCTGGGCCCGAGGGACAGATGGGAGGAAGGAACACAGTCTGGTCTCCTCATCAGTAAAGGCTCCCTCCCCTCCCTCTGGGGTGGCAGCGAGGACAGAAAGACACAGGGACTCTAAGAGCCTGATTGTCCACAATGGACATTGGGGCTGCCAGGGGCCAGGCCTGGTCTGTGCAGCCTCTTGGCACCATCCCCCCATGCGTAAGGAGACTCATGTAGGATCCCAGTTTTCAGGAGGCAGAAGGAATGTAGCAGGCATGCCAGGTATCTAGGATGCCGTAGAAAGAGGACCCAGGGCCCAGGAGGTGAGGCAGCAAGCTCCACCCCCTTTGGGTGCATAAAGGGTGTAGGTCCAAAGGATACCCAGCAGGGTAGTGGCAGAGCCCAAATGACTGTGTCCTAGGGAGGGTGTGGGGCAGAAGGAGACCAGGTGGACCCTGCAGGGTGCTGTGCAACCTGGGGAGCTGAGAGAGTGTGAGTTCCCAACTAGAGGCCAGCTCAGAGAGGGGTAGTCCTGTGGAGAACAGAGCAAAGACCAAGAAGAACACGGCTGCAGAGCTCCCTGCAAAGAGAGGGCTGGCAGAAGCAGAGAGAGTTCCAAGGGGCCGCTTATTCCCCACAGAGGTATCAGGGAAAGACGCTGAAGTAGCTGAGTGAAACAGAGTCACCTTTTGTCACATAGCAAATGGGACAAGACTATGAAAGACAAGATCTGAGGGGGAAGAGGGTGGACTAGTCTCCCCTTTGCTCACCAACTTGCCCCCTTCAGCCTGGACAAGCTCAGAGCCCTAGGCATCAGGCAGCCTTCATGGCTATACCAGCTCCACCACCATCATATACTCATGCCCACTCCCCACTGCCTCTGGCCCTTAAGTCCGATTTCCTATTAGCCTTCGGCATGAGACCCCAAGGAGACTGTGCAGAGTAAACGTCTACTTGGCTCTGGAAGGGTGGTGTGTGGGGTAGGGGGAAGTGGAGGGCCATGTAAAGTCAGAGAAAGTCAGCAAAGGGAACCCAGTGGGAAGAACCCTGAAGCAGAGCAGTTGATGAGTATGTTATCAGGAAGGGGAGCAGCCGACACAGGGAAGTGCTGAGACACTGCTCCCCCAGAGCCAGGAGAGAGGGGTCAGTGGCCCCAGGGAGGGAGGAGTTCCAGGTGAGGTGAGGAGTTGGGAAGGGGCTACAGTGTGCAGGCAGGGCATCCTCCCATGGAGGGCTCTAGAGGAGCGTGCCCTCCCTGTTTAAGGGTAAGTGACCCATCCACAGACCCCATGATCCTGGGTGGGTGGCAGGAGCAGAAGAGGGGAGGCGGGCCTCACCAGTGGTGCAGCACATCATTGATCAGGTAGATGAGGTGCAGCCGCAGCTCAAAGTGTGCCCCATCGGCTGTGATGCGGTTCCGGAGATGACCAGCCATCAGTTCACAGTGTGGCGGGGACTTGGCATTGCTGAACATCCAGTTCTTCCCGGCCTGCAACAGCCAGGTTTGGGTAAGTGGGGCGGCTCCGTGGGGCACAGGGGGTCAGATTCACACACCCACCATGGCCTCTGCCTGCCTTCCTGCCACCTCTCAGCCCGGATCAGCCCACCTGCCTAAATACTGTCCTGCCCCCCCAGCTACGAAAGAAGGGAAAAGGAGGCAGATGGAGCCTTGACAGCATCTGGCCCAGGAAGGCTGTAGGGGTCCACCTTAGGGGAGGTGTCTCCAGAAGCCCCTGGAAGCTCACCGAGATGGCATCCTTGGTGCATGTGTCGATGATGGGCTGCAGCAGGTTGTCAAATTCATTCATATCCAGCTGGGTCTCCTCTAGAAGCTTCTGCATCTGCTGCTCTACTGCATGTGCCACGGCCGCTGTAACCTGTTCCTAGGGGACCAGGTGGGACCAAACACTTGAGGAGGGGGTCTCAGCTTCTTCCCTACACTGCATCCTGCATGTGCTCTGGGACAGCAGGGGATGATGTCTGCCCCTGAGATAACAGAAAAGGTTAGACCCAGACGGGCAAGGAACCACCACAAATCAATTCAATAAAACCAGAAAAATGAATGATGGTGTGAACCATCAGGGAGAAAACACATTGGTGGTCCCCAGGAAACAGGACAGGAACTTCATTAGTAATCAGGGAAATGCAGATTAAAACGTCAGGATTACCCCTCTGGGTGGGCAAAAATGAGAGATGGCTGAGTTCCTGCCACTGATGGGACAGGGTTAGCACAGGGTTGCAGGACCTGACTGCCCGGTGACAGACACATGGTGTGCAGAAACTGAAGGTGAGCAGGTTTTGTTTTTACAGTATGATAATAACTTTGTTTTGCATCTAGTAATAAAAGTGGCACTGAGTTTTATATGTCTCACTTCTATTTATCTTGTTTTCCTGGCAATTCATCTGACTGTATTTCAAAGTAGCTCACTGTCGTGGGTCAGGACAAAGAGCCCTTCCTCATGACAGCTTAGGGTGACCTAATGAGGAGCTACTACCGCCCACGGCTCCAGAAGGCACTTTGAGCCTCTGTTACAATTCTAATGGCACAGACATTGCTAACATTCTTGTAGGCAGCTGCCCGAGCCCATGTGTCCAAGAGCTCATGCAATGATTTCACTAGAATGAGAAGAAACATTGTCTAGGGTCAGTGGTTCTGCTAAACCATGGGTGGTGGCAGCACAGAGACTGATGGACATGGAGCGACCCTGTCCTTGGTAGTGATGTATGGTAATGACCCTGAAAGCCTCATTAGTACCAATAATTAGATGCAAAGACTGAGGCATAGGTGAACTCCTGGTACCCGCCTCAGACAAAAGGGAGGGGGAGGCGGCTACTCAAGGCTCTTTTCTCAAGGTTGGTGAGCAAAGGGAAGGGAGGAAGGAGTAGCTATGCTTGTCATAGGATCCCCACCTCAGGGCTGATGGGTGAAGGGAAGTGGGAGACCACATACCTGTCTGAGGGCCAGCAGCTGCTGCTCCTGCTGCTGCAGGTTCCACTGGCTCTGCTGGATAAGCTCATCCATAGACAGAGCACCCTGGGCTGGTGGGATGGGTGCTGTAGGAGCGAGCGGGGGCTGTGGCAGGGGGGGCAGGGCAGTGGCCGGCTCCAACTCGGGACCCTGTTGCTTGCAGATGACTGGCAGGAGAGGAAGACAGGGAACCTGTGAGGAGGTGTCTCCTTGGTCACCTCTCAGGTAGCTTTAGGGGCTCCCCCTCCTCAGGTTCACCATCTCCAAGAGGACTTCCATGCTGTGGAGTTAGCCCACACCAGCCGAGTCCCCAACCTCATCATGCAGCCCCAGACACTTCTGTGTTCCCATCTACCTCCATGTCATCCTCTCCTCACACCTAATCTTGCCCATTGTCCTGGCCCCAGTCTATTTGCCTACACCTGATAAACCCAGGTCACAGGTGCTTTGGGAGAATCAGCCCTCCCAGTCTCCTCAGCAGCTAGCTCTAAGCTCTGCCACTGTCTCCTCATCTACATTTCACTCTTAAGCAGATTGCTGGATGGCCATTTAACAAGCCCCTAAACCTGCAACCTGGTCATATAGGAGGACTGGTCTTTGGGCCTTGTCTGGTCTGCAAGAGCTGTATACTGCTGCAGCCCTCCAGCCTCTCACTCCAAGGGGACCCAGGCTTCAAAGTCAGAAGAGAGCAGTTTGGTGGAGGGTATCACCAAGGCTGTGGCTGAGCTTTAGTTACTGCTCAGGTCTGGCATGGGCCTTCTGGTGGACAATTTATGGAATGATTATTTCTGGACTCCTGCCTCACCACCCCCAGCTCTCCCAGGAGATCTGTCTCTTGCTGTTTCTTCCTCTACTGAGCCCAATTCTCCCCATAGCACCTACATAGGAGTCTTCCATCTTTAAAAATTCTCCTTTCATACCCCTCTCAACAATCCTACAGTTAAGCCCATTTTTAATTTTTTCGCCTCTCTTATACCTCTGCCCCCCAGATTATCCCTTACTCTGTCCAATGACCCTATCTCAAGTCTGTGTCTCTCGCTGCCAGTGTGAGGTCACCCCAGTTTTTCCTATTTGCCCTCAAAGAAAGGCTGGGATGCCCTGTCTGTGTAGTGAGCCTCCTTCTCCTCTCTGCATCCCCAGGAAATCTGATATATTCCTGAGGCTATGGTCTTAGGATCTGCACACTATGATTCCCCAAATCTGTCACCGCCACACTGCATCCCTGGAACTTTGGATCTGGAGTCCAATGACTTTCCACAAGCACCTCTAACAGAGTCCTCTCACCCCACATGTAGATGGAACGTACAATTCCCTTTCCCTAGTACCCCACACTAATAAGTCACCCAATGTTGTCCAGCCAGTCTCTCAGATCACACACCAATCTGTCTGTCCCGACATCAGTGCCACAACTTGGCTGTCATCTGCACTGCCCTTAGGACAGCTCTCCCTGTGCACAGTTCTGTCCCTACAGCCTTCTCCTCCCAGGTGCGCCCAACTGAAAGGTAGAAGTAGGAAGGCAGGCAGAGGCTGCGGCATGTGAGCCTGACTTTCTGGATCCCAGAGATCACCATGCTTACTGAGGCCTGGCTGCTGCAGGTGGGAAGAACTGGATGTTCAGCAACACCAAGTCCCTATCACACTGCAAGCTGATGGCTGGCCAAGTACAGCAGTGGTATGTGATACTGAGGATAGACAAATACAGAAATGGCAAGGGCATGTTTTGGTATATTTACGGAAATTTCATGGTCTAATTTTTATTGGAATTTGCAAAAGCCGTAATTTCCATAATAGAAAAGAAAGTAAAAACAATAATAAAACAACCCCAAACAGGTCCTTCACCATCTTGGGAAACATTCTAGAATAGTCCTGGGACTCAGCCTTCTCAAGCCAGAATGAAAGAAGGACTGGTGACACAGTGGTTACAGATTTAAAGCTCACAGAGCACCCCACCTCGAGTGTGCAGAGACTTCCTAAGTCCTTGGTCAACCAGTACTCCATGCCTTCCCTCTGACAACTCAAAAAATCCCTATTTCTCTGGGTTTTGGGTCCCTTCATAGGTTCTATTTTGTGCCTAACACTTCTCAGTTTCTAACTGACTAACTACAATGCATTCTTCACTCCACTTGAGATGTTGCCTGGAGAAAGCACATACTGAACCCCACTCTTTCCGTACTAGAAGCCCATCTTAGCCTATCCTGTTGTTCCTCTGTTATGGCACCAAGTCCCAGGTAGCCCCCGATTTCTGACCCTCACTTGAGTCAAACCCCTGTCCTCCCCTGCCTGTTTATGTCAACCTCACCATATCCAGCTGGTGTCTCCCTCTATCACAGGTTCTATCCCAAACCCCATCTGTCCCCATGCTCATTCCTGACTCAGTCTACTGACCCAATCCACACCTTACCATGAACTACCCCATCCATTCTGAGTCCCACTCACCTCTTAATGATCCCTCTAGCCGAAAACACTGGCTACATAACCCAACCTATCTTGTCTTTGTCCAGACTATCCCACGGCTTCCCAACGTTGATAGCAGGTATCTTAAACTTGGATGGTGGGATTAAGGAACGGTTGTTTCATAAACATACAAACATATATAACATTTTGTCTACAATTTCAGATGGCCAATCTCCCCCTCCACTATGGCAAACTTGACCAGCCACTGGAAGAACCCACAGACTGAGGGAGAAACCCTAAACATTACCCTGATTTTTATCACTCCAGATCAAACCTTTGCCTCATTCACAAACATTCTATTCCAGGCTATGCTGGTCATGGTTTTCCTGGAAGACACCTGAATGCATCAATCTTGTTCAATGCAGCACTGTTTTTTTTTTTACAAACTCTTTATCAAACATCTGCCTATATACCATGTATTCATGCATAATGATAACCCTGATAAAGTCTGATTGCCCCAGGAAGGATTTACCTTTCAATGTCCATCTACTTGGCAATCTCCTACTCATTCATTCAAATAGGAATCTAGAAGAGAGGGCTTCCCTAGCAAATAAGACAGATGTGGGCCTGCACTGAGAGATCTTTCCATGTTCTTACTAGTTTACCTACCATTGAAGGGTCAGTTGTTATTCCTAACTCCATTTTAAATTCTTTCAGGGCAAGGACAAAATTCTAATATCTAACTCAGTAAATATCGGTTAACACCTTCCAAAAGTAGACCCAGAAGGGCAATTGAATGCAGGATTTGGAACACACAAAAACCTTTTTGGACTGATAGTCCACTGGTGGGACTGGACAGTATCTGCCTGAGGTCTCCATTCTGACTTCTATCACTTCCTGTCTGGAAAACACTGAATCAGTCACTCGACTACAGCAGACCTCATTTGTTATGTCTGCAAAAAACAACAGAGGAATCCCTGATCTGTTGCCCAGATACGGATCGATAACCCCGGTCTCCTTTACTCTCAAACCCAGCAAACGCTAGGTACAGGGCCCTGGGAAGAGCAGAAGGGATCATGAAACCTGAGTAGTCTCATTTTCACAAAGAGCACATGACCCCAAAAAAGGTGGCTTCTGGCAGAGACCGAACTGGAACCACTGCAATGAATCGTGGAAGGGGAGGCCTGGGAATTGGACAAGACTCACGCTGCTGCTGCTCCAGGGCCAGCTTGCACTTGTAGTAACTATAGAACTCGCCTCCGAACAGAAACGAAAACTTCGGGTTGTCCTTCTGCTTCTCCATCGTCATCTTTTCAAACTCGGGCCCGTTGCGAGCCACGAACTGGGCCAGTTTGTCGATGACATTTCGAAGCTCCTGGTCTGGAGGACGAAGAGAAGGCCACGCGAGGCGTCAGCGAGGGCCGCTCCAATCTGGAGACCCAGGCGTCCCAGCCCTCGACCGCTGGGTTAGGGTCTCTAGGGGTGGGCCCCGCTGAGGCCTCTCTTGTACGGATCCCGGTAGGGGCCACACGCGCGCCGGGAATGAGGGGACCCGCGGGAGAGGCCGCAGGACAGATCGGGAGGCCGAGCCCCGCCCCCTCTGAGGCCCGGGTACCCCCCGGTAGGCGGGACGAGCTAGCAGGGGACTCCGGGGAAAGAGAAACGGCCCCCGCGACCGGGTTAGACCTCACCGTCAGGCGGCAGCGGCATCTCCATGGCTCCGGCCGCCGGGAACGTCCTCCGGCGCCTCACGATCGCCCACCAGCGCCGACTGCGGAAGCCGGCAGGAAGTGGCGCGAGGGAACCTTTTACGGCGGGCCTCGTGGGCACTTCCGTCCGTCACTTACGGCCGTCGCCAGGAAACGCCGGAAGTGAGGGCAGGAGGCGGGAGGGAAGAAGTCACCAGAGGCTGGGCGCGCGAACGTCCGGGCGTCCTTGCGCATGCGCGGAGCGGGTCTGTGTCGCGCGGCGTGCCAGAGCCGCAGGAAAGGCTCTGGCAGCCGTTAGGAGCGGCGGGGGCGTTCTCCGCGGTACTAGGCGACTGGAAGTTCCCGCCTCGATCATGACCCTCATTTCTCTCTCTTGGGGCTACGGTGAAGAGGCGAGGAGGTGAGAAGCTAACGGGAGGCCCCGGACCAGGGGTGGAAGCCGACCCGGGGGATGTACCAGGAGGGGGTGGGGCTGTGCTCCCTGAGGGTCCGACCTCCAGCTGGACCGCGACGACTTCGGGGCGGGCCTGTTAACTCCTCACGCCGCCGCCCGCGTCCCTGGGGCCGGTGATGTTACCGGGCATTAGGGTGTTGCAGCAAGGGGCGAGCCCACAGTCCGCGGGCGCTGAGACTTCCGGAAAGGTGCGGTCCTATGGCTTCTAAAACGATGAAGTTAATCTTTGCCAATCGTAGAAGGGATGACTAGGGCAGAAGACGCTCCACTGTCAACACTTGGTGACTGTAACTCTCGATTTATTTCAAGAGAAATAGATACCATTTTAGATACCTTTCCTTTTTACTGTTACATAATCTGTCGTTCTGACGCCAGCGAATTGTCTCCAGTCTTCCAGGTATTGCTCTAGGCCATGGATCAGCGAACCTCTTATGTGGAGAGCCAGACAGACTTTAAGGGCCAAAAAGCAAAATCCAGGATTTTAAAGTAATCCCTTACTTAACGTTGTGGATAGGTTCTTAAGAATTGCGACTTTAAAGGAAAGGAGGTATAACAAAGCAAGGAGGCCTCTAAATAAGTAGGTTGGTTACCCCCTTCAGCTCTATTTTAAAAACCACCTTACTCGAGGGCCTGCTTATGTAGGCTCTGCTTTTGTCAGATAACCAAGAGAAAAATATCTAGAATGGTGGAATTCAAAATAATTTTTTAAATTGAGTAGTTTTTAAATCCCTCCCCCATGAGACGAGAGAGGGGTTCAAGTAAATCTGCCCTGTCATAAGTTTATTAGAAATGTTCACCTTTAAAGATCATTCTTGGTTTAAAACTGCAGACTGGTTGTAACTTAAGGATGAACAGGTCCAACCCAACTGCTGCTCTCATGATTACACAGTCTATGGTGAACATAGACCTATAAATCAGTAACAAATGTATCATTACAACAGTATTGGTAAACTAGGAATTGGAGACCGTAAGAGAGCTGGGTGGGGCCTACACTGGCACTGTTGGGGAATGCACCCCCCAGGTGAGGCTTGCAAGGACAGCCCGACTGGAAGACAGCTATGTGAAACTGCAACTCTTGTACAGTCTGGAGCCAGTGCACATTTGTCCACTGCTAGTGAAAATCTCTATCAAGAAGTTTTAACTTGTGATCCATATTGATGGGCTAGAGATGGCACAGTATTGCACAACATCTGCATTTGCATGAATTGAAGATGCATACACATTTTCCAGATTCCTAACAGGATCTGTGAATCAAAACAGGTTAATTAATCAGTGTGGTCATTTTAATAGCTGCATTGAACTCTAGTATGGATTTATCATAATTTATTGAAGTCAGGTTTTGCAGTCTCTTGGATTGGTTATGTTGTTAGACCACTATTAACTGTATATATAAACTCTGTTCTGAGTCAGAGGGTGAGCACATTTCACAGGGGTATTGCTTTACTGTCCCCCAGAAAGCCTGTGTACAGTAATCACTACTTTCCTATGTCTATAGTGCTTAAGCAGAGACAGAAATTTTAAGCACTATAGGACCTCACTTAGACTCAATTCAATGTACTAAGTCAGAACCCACTGATAAGAAGAAAGTAGAACATTGGTAGAAGTAGAGACTGCAGCAGTGATAGTTTCAAGAACTTGGAAATAAGACTCAAAAATGCATATCCTTGGTCATATGCACCTGCTGTTGGGGCCCTCTCATGTGAGATGTAAGTTTAAAATCATTTGCATCCCTGCTTTGATCCGCAAATACACCCTAACGAATTTATTCCAAATCAGATGTGTGTGCTGCACTGTGTACACTGCAAACTTATCTTGTAAAGTGTATTATTTTCCAATGCAGCTGTTAAATGTGTAGCAGTAGGGGCAGGTTCACTAAGGCACATTCCTGTAACCACAATACCATGTACACAGACACAATTAAGGAAGGATATTTAATAACTCAGAAATGTTTCTGGCTTGTCACTTTAAAAAAGGAAGCAGGTTACAAAATAACATGTACACTATGCCAGTTTTGAAAAAAACAAATGTGCATAGGCAACTGTTGTGTCCATTTTCTTGTGTAGCATTTCCAGATAAACTATTCATAAGCATAGGTATGTCTCGCTCACCCATATATTTTGGAAATTATTCCCTATAGTTATATATAGATCACCTCATTCTTCTTGATATCTGTGTGGTTATTTTTTGCTTTAACATTTTTTTCCCCAAACTTAAAAATACAGACAGTGAAAGTTATTTTAAAAAGTAGTGGGTGACGGAAGAAATGTAGACTCATTCAGACCAGTAGTCTCAGTAAAGCCAAAGCCTAGTGTGGTAGTTTCCTCATCTGCAATAACTGGACCTACTGTGGTTTAACTGCCTGTAGCTACTGCAGAAGGAAAGATGCTACAACAGAGGAGGTCCTGTCTAGTCTGGAAGTATGGAGCATTTCTTGGGCCTGATCACATGTCACCAAACAAACAAAGGAGTTGCCCTGGGGAAACAAATGGATGTCTGAACAATGGGGCCACCCTAAACCCAGCCTGGTGGAAAGCCAGGACTCTACCCCAGATGCAGAGCCTGTGAGGCCAAAATTCAAGTGACTGGCCATAGAGCCATTGAGTCATCTGGACAGAGGCTAGATACACCCCTTGATGGCAGTGACTCCTCTCAGGACTATACGACAAAGGTGAGGAAAACCAGCTTATTTTATGATGGCTACTCTGCAGGGCACTGAAATCATACACTCCCAGTTCCAGGCTTGCACCAACAAGATTTCCACGGGGAAATCTTAACTTCAGTTTCCATTTCCCTCTAATTTGGGTTGATGCCTCCTTGAGTGCTGATGATTAAACAAGGCACACAGAATGTTCAAAGTCCCGATGAATGTAATGCAAGTCCATATGTTCCCTTGTGCACCTCAGATGGGCTAAGCATTTTTTTCACTTACACCAACATCACCTGTCTGCTGCTAACACTTCTCCCCACACACTCAGTGCTGAAGGTAGGAGTCTGACTTGACATTAAGTGCTCAGTAAATCAATTAAAGAGATGTAGGCAATTAATTGTTTTAGCAGAAACTAATAACCCTTTAACTGCATTTGAAAGAAAATTCTGTTGGGAGTAATACAGGCTTTGGAGGTTAACTGAATGAACCGTATTTCACTGTCAAAATAAGGTTAATATTAATGCAGAGGAATTTATTGTAAGGATTGTATATGAAAAGCCACCACTGTGTTGGGCATATAGTGGGCACTCAATATACCTTAGAAATGCATAGTATTCTTGGATTTTTCCATGTTAGTCTGTTCAGTAAAGGCATGTTATTAACTCTTCAGTTGTGTTTCTCCTTTTATTCTACATGTCCTAAATCCACAAATCATGTCCTTTGGCTCAGAAATAAAAAAAGGTAATATACCTGAATTTGAGAACCAAGTTGGTTTACTTTATTACTTAGAAGTTCAGTTGCTGAGCACACTTATAAAGAAATCCTCACTGACAAATTGGACCAGTCTCAATTCCCTGGAGACCATCTTTTATTTTTGGTAAATGCCATCAGTGAATATACACAGTATCATTACCACAGAACAGTCTATAGCATTTAAGTCTTGAAAACAGATGACATTTAGAAAAAAGAATGCACAATTTGCAGATCCTTTAACAGTTCAGTGTTCTATGCCCTTAAGGCTGTTAGAACTTTAGGAATCTGGATCTGGTCATATCCCAGAGATAATAAAGGGCCTGTTGCATGATGTCTGCCAAATACATAGCTTACTCAGAAATTCAAGGTGCTTCTCCACTTTGAATATATCGATAGGCTTCTCTCCTTTGTGATGGGGGTTTGGTTTTCCCTATAATGAGTGAGTTTCTTAAGGTGCTTAATTCTCAAAATAGTGACCAAGCACCACTCAAAAATTCCCTCTGAACCTCAGTTTCCTCTTCTGTAAAATGAAGGAGTTGGGCTAGGGTTAGCATTTCAGGCCACACTGTATTATGGATGGGTGAACTGAATCTACTGCCACAAACATCAGGGAGGAGGGGACAGTTGCAGGTGTGAACATAGGAGAAGGCAGAGTGATGGAAAAATGACCTTCAAGGTTAATGTCAATTCTGAATTTTCATGTCTCAGAAGTGTATCTTTGTCTTGATCTGATGGTTTAGTTGAATACGATTGTCATTCATTCCAATGTATGTACTTGCTGTAAACTTCTGTACAAAATTAAATAGCCTTTATAAACCATTACAAAACCAGTCAGCTGTTTCCCTTCACCAGCAGATACTGCATTAGAAAAGGCAATACACAAATTTCATCAACATCAGAAATGTCATTAAACCTGAAGAGAGGCATAATTCATTTTGGAGTTTGATTATATGTTCAAGAAATCAGTTACTACAAATCAAAAGGTTGTATGTTTGCAGTGCAAAATTGTCCCCATCTCTTGTTTACCAATAAGAAGATTCCAGACTCCCTCCGCTCTGGGGAAAGCACCCAGTACACACACTACACCTTCAGGATTGCTGCTTCCTGTCTTACAGGGTCTCAAAATTTAGGGCCCAACTAAAGATAAAGTGAGCAAACAACACAATCAATAGGGACCCTTGAGGCCAGAGGTGTGCAAATTCATAGGCCAGAAAGGGAACCCTAAGTCAGGAATAGCCAACTCATAAACTGACAAAATGTAATTCCTTAAATATAAAATCCTAGTCACCAAAACACCAGCCAACCAGGTGTCTAGCACATAGGAGTTTTCACTCACCAGGAGGTAAAGGGGTAACCTGCTGTACTATATGCTCTTACCCCAAAACAGCCCTTACCAAGGAACCCACCAGTCAAGCCAGTGGCCATCTCTCCGAGAGCACAGTCCTTTTGTAGTGCCAAGAAAGATGGAGGCCCTGACCTGGACCTTGGCACATGGGGATTTCTGCTGGGGTCACATAATCTTCTGATGTGATTCTGCTAAAACCCAAACTTGACCAAAGAATATGAATTGGCAAACCAAACGCTAGCGTGGCGTTCAGGCTTCACCAGTACATGATTCAGATCATAATATGAAAACACAAGAACAGATCAACACTGTAGGCTTGTCTGTCACACAGACTACTAAGATGATATTCTTGATTTGTTTCACTTTCAGTGATTGTGGCTGAAACACTTCCGCAGCTTCCTACTAACTGCGAAAATGGTTAGGCATCACCAGTAGGGATTTTGCTTATTTTGAGACAGTACTTACTTTTCAAAACAAAAGGATTTTTGATTCATAAGTTCAGTCCTCATGTGTCCCCTAATGGGAACCAAGGCATAAACACACATAAACTATAAAATAGTCCCTTTAAAAATGCCAGATCCTTATAAAGTGAACAGCGTCCCACCAACCACCAGACTAAGTCTTCCAGAAAGTGGTGGAGACTCACCAGAAAGACAAAATGGGTATTAAGTAAACAGAGCATGAAACACTGACCACTGACCATAATTTCCTACTGCTCCACGCTATTCCTGCCCAGAGAGCTACCCTGCTCAGGCCAGACACAAGTCAGACCTGAAATTCAAAGACTCAGGCTCCAAGAACTCAATACTAACTGATCAGTTTTCACTTTGGAACCTTTGGAACTGCAAACAGCTATGGAGATGACAGGGAAACTGAGTCCAGCTCTGTGGCTGGAGATGTTTTTCATAATTGCCATGCTCCTCTTTGGCTGCATACCACTCTAAATGCTGGCCTGCTATCCTAGCACCCTTCTTTTCTCAGCCCTTGGGAAGCCACTCTTTCCCTTACTGGACTTGTTTCCACAGCCTCTCCAGAGCAGGTCTTGACATCTGGACAGAACAAGGACTCTGAAATACAGGACTTGGGAGCAAGTCCACGGAGAAAGGTCAAACCTGGCCAAGACCTCCATGTTGATACAGCCCTCAGATGAGACTCCAGGGAAAGGGCAGGAAATGCCAGTGCTCTTCTCGACAGTCCTCTTCACAGGGACTTGGGTCTGCTGTCTGAGGATCTTTTGATGGTTGTGTACCATCCCCATAGCCCCTTGACTGGGTTTTACATTCACTGGTTGTCAGAAGTTTCTGGTGCTGCTGGGAGGTGGGGGAAGGAGTAGCACAAAGGTCCAACCCTGCCCTCTAGACTACACATCGTAACGGTTCAAACTGTAGGAATTCGGGTAGCTCTGCCGGCCATACTGGAAGTGATCTGTTAAGATGTTGCTGCGGCCATACTGATAGTCCCCTTGCTGGGGGAAGAGGATGCCGTTGTGAGGCTTCTGATGCTCTTTACTGCTGAGGTCCTCCGTTGTGACAGGGAGGAGGTGCTTCCGGGCTTGCTGATTTGCATCGTACTTGGTCTGCAGGTCAAGGAGGCAATGAGATCATCTGCCCCTTCCCCTGGACACATCCCGAGACAATAGGGAGCTCACCATGCACAGCCAAATAGCCATTCAGGACCAATACAAGCATGCCTCAGGTGGGACCTGCCCTTTGCATGTCCTTTAACTGGACCAAACGAGCCTTTGCCAGGAGGGAGTGAAATCTCCAACAAAGCTCCAGTAGGAGTATGGCACCAGCTGGATGGGACTGCCAAAACCATATCCAGTCAGTAGCAAAGCTGGATGATGGAACCCAGCCTCTTACCCATTCCTTTTCCCCACAAATTTGTTGGATGTCTCCCCAGGTGCCTGGGGGTTACCTCCCTAATTCCCCATGCCTCCCTGGCTCACCTTGTTGTACAAGAAGACCCCCAGGATGGCTGTCATCATGCCCAGGACATTGGTGCTGGTGACTGGGTTTCGCAGCATTATCAGGGACACAGTGATGACCATGATTCTTTTGGTGGCATTGGCAACGGAGTAGCTCAGAGGGCTGATGAGGTTGAGGATGCTGAAGGCGATGACATTCTGGGCAAAGTTACAGAAGCCACTGATGGCCAGAAGCAGAAGTGTCCAGGGCCACTGGGACACGTATGTCTAGAATGGGGATCAGAATAGCACTCTGGTCACATACTTGCCCTAGTGGAGCTGAGAGAGGGCACAGACACAGCTTATTGGGGAATGACCTAGGCATCTCGTGGGATACAAGGTGCTCAATAGGTACAACCTCTGACCCTCAGGACTACACAAAAATCATCACCCTCTCTGAGAGGGGGTGTTGGTATGTAAAGAACATGAGGAGGTAGCCAAAGCCTTCCCTTGCCCCTGGACAATGAGTAGCTGGGGCTTGGAGACCTCATCTACACTTGCTGAGATTGCTGTAACAAAAACCACAGCCTTGGTCATAGGATACAGCTAGCCACCCTCTCCCTGCTCCCACCCCCATGTTGGTGTCTAGTGGCCATGCTAGGATAAGAACTGAAACATCAGGGCAGGTACCTAATTCCATTTCTACCCCCAGAGGGGAGGGATCACGTAGTCCTCTCAAAGATCAGCAAGATACACACAGATGCCTGCTGGAGGCCATGCAACTTCTGCTGCTAGCTGGGACGACTGCCCTGGAAAGCATGCAGGCCCACCAGCATGCTTCCTAGGGAACTAGACTGTACTCTTAGGAACCCTGATCCAAAGGATAGAGACTTCCAGGCTATTTTTACAAGGCAGCCAGCTTCCTTAGACATCTTTCAGGGAAGGAACCCAGCCAGCCTGGTGAGGTACAAAAGAGTGGAGTGTTTCTTCCTTATTGCAGAGGTTCAGTTTGAACACATGCATTTGTGTAGCTAATACCCCAAGCAGAATTCAGCATGCACCTCAAGACCTCCTTCTCCCAGCCCTGGCAACCAGAGATGTGTTCAGTCTTCCCTGTAAACAAAAATCCACAGGCATGGAAACTTCTGAGACAGGCTTCTTCCACTCAGCATGCCTTCGACACCCATTCAAGTTGTGATAAAGGACAATAGCTGGGACCTTTTTTTTTGTTTTCTTATGCCACTGAGTACTGTTCCACTGAGTACTACATGAAAGTACCAACATTTCCTGATTTATTTACCTGCTGAAGGACATTTGGATTGTTTCCAGCTTTTGGATGTCACAACGACTTGCCATAAACATTCATGTACAGGCTTCTGTGTAAACCTGAATTTCCTTTCTCAAGAGTACCCAGGAGTGGGACAGCAGTCATGAGGTCAGTGTATGTTGAACTCCATAAGAAACCACCCAAGCCATGCCACTGTGCACTCACTCCAACAACTTAAAAGACATTTCCAATTGCACCTCACCCTTGAGAATGTGGTGCCATCAGCACTTTTTACCATTCTCATAGGTATCAACTGGCATCTACCTCAAGGTTGGTCTCTGCAGCTCCCTCACAGCTAATCACACAGAACATAAGTCACGGGCCAATTGACAAGTCATCTGTACAATCTCAATGGTGAAGCATCTATTCAAGCCTCCTTTGTACAATTTTAAAGTGGATTTTTCTAAAATTTTAAGTCTGTTATACTGAACGCAAGTTCTCTGTTCGTGTGCCATTTGCAAATTATGTCCTCCTAGTCTGTAGCTTGTTTTTGCATTTACTTACCAGTGTCTTCATGGAGCACAGGTTATAATTTTTTTCTTAAAGATTTAATTTATTTAAGCATACAAGAACAGGGTATAGGCCAGAGGTGCAAGGGGTGAAAGGATTCAGCAGAGACAGCGTTGGGAGCAGGACAGGCAGACTGACTGAAATACACTGCTGAAGGGAGCAACAAGTGAGACAGGTGAGTTCTGCTGTGCCATATGGGTCACCTCCCTGGCTGGGGATCGAATACATGTTGTAGCTAGTGGCTGCTGACAGCTTCATAGTGCTGAGACTTAACCCCTTGCGCCACTAGGGAGGCCCCACAGTTCATAATTTTTACCAGTTTTTCCTTTATGGGCTTTCCTTTTTTTTAAAAAATTCAAGTAGTGCTCCAACTTAGGTTTAGAGTCTATTGGGAGTTAAGTTTTATATAATGTATGAGGTTTAAATCAGTGCTTAGTTGTTTGCATACTGATAGCCAAATGTTCCAAGACCACTTGTTAAAGAGATTACTTTTTCTCCATCAGACTGTTTCTGCAACTGTCAAAGATCAATTACCCATTTTTGTGTGAGTTTAGTTTCAGGCTCTAATTTGTTTCACTGATTTGTGTCTCTTCTTTCACCAACATCACATTGTCTTGATTACTGTACCTTTATACTAAGACTTAAATTTAAGAAATGAGATTTCCCCAATTTATTCTTTTTCAAACTTTGGCTATTCCTGTTCTTTTACCTATATAAATTTTCCAAATTTCTTATATTAAAATATATGGATATTATATACATAAGTAGAGAAATATGAACATAGACACACTCACAGTCATGAATCATAATGACATTTCAGTCAAAAATTACATAGCCAACAATGGCCCCACACAGCCTGTGTCTAGTAGGCTGTACAATCTTATTGTGTAATTATACTCTGCTGTCCACACAATGACTGCCTAACGGTGTATATCAGAACGCATCCCCCCAGTATTAAGCAATGCATGTCTTTTGTGTATATTTGTGTTTTGTGTTATACACACACACACACACAAACACAATCATACATAAATATACCTCAACCCTTTTCATTATCGGCTTGCCAGAGGAAAAAACTTAACTTTGAAATTAAATGACCAGAGAACAAGATTTTGTTTAGAAAGTTCATTTTTTAAATCTGTATTTATATCCTTACTGCACTAGCTATGATGTAGAATGAGCATGTGCTGAAACGTGAACAGCCTTGTCTTATTCCTGAATTTTTGATTAAGTTTTCAGTCTTTCATTATCACATTAGATATAAATACTGTTGCTTACAGGAGGCAGCTCCCTCCTTTTTCTAGTTTGTTGATTTAAAAAAAAATTATGAATAAATGTTAGACTTTGTGAAATACCTTTTTTGCAGTTGATATGACCGTGCTTAACTTCATTACACTGTTAAAGTAGGTTACACTGACTTTCATATAATCAATTGCATTCTTGACTTAAATCCCACATTTTCATGGTATTACACTTTATACATTGCTGAATTTGATCATATCTAGTTCAGTGCTTAATATCTAGTTCAGTGCTTTTGCTTCTGTTCATGCAGGATGTTGGTCTTTTTTTTAGCTTTTCTTCTGCTTACTCGAGGATATCCTGAAGAATTTAGTGTTCAGTTTTTCTTTTTTTAAAGATTTATTTATTTATGCATACAAGCACTGGGGTACAGGCCAGAGGTGTGGGGGTGAGAGGATTCACCAGAGACAGAGTGGAGAGCAGAACAGGCAGATCAACGGAAGTACACTGCTGAGGGGAGCAGTGGGCACAGCAGGAGAGGTCTGCTGTGCCATATGGGTCCCCTCCCTGGCTGGCAGCAGGGATCGAACTCGTGCTGCAGTGGCTGCGATTTGCTTCATAGTGCGTTGCTTAACCCACTGCGCCACCAGGGAGGCCCATCAGTTTTTCTTTAAAAGGTATATAATTTGTCAGTAAAACCATCTGGGCCCGATGATTTCTTTTTAAAAGACTTTAAGCTATGAATTCAATTTCTTTTAACACCTATAGGGTCTTTCAGGTTATCTATTTCAAGTTGACTAGGTGAGTTTTGGTATTGGGATTTATGTATTTATTATGAATTTATCAGGATTTATGAATTTATTTATTTATGATTCATTGGTCTGTTATCTGCATTGTTGAACTTACATATATGTAAGTTGGAGTGATACTTCTTTCATCCCTGGTAATTGTAGTGTTCTCTTTTCCTCAGTCTTTCTTCAGTGTGCCATCATCACAGTCCCATGTGATCTTCCCTTCCTCTTTTCAATCCCTCTCCCTTCCCCTCCCCTGCAGAATGTCTCTGGGTTACCTACTTTATTTGTTTATGTTTATGGTTGCCTATTTATTTTTGTTTGGTTTGTTGTGGGTGTTTTTTGTTATTATTTTTGCCTTGATGCCTTATTTGGTTCCCCTATATTCCTCCTATAAGTGAAACCATCCAGTATTTTTCTTTACTTACTTCACTGAGCATAATTCCTTCTAACTCCATCCACGTTGCTGCGAATGGCATTAGTTTATCTTTTTTGATTCCTGAATAGTTTTCCATTGTGTGTATATTCCACGTCTTCTTGATCTAGTCATTTGTTTCTGGGCACTTGAGGTTGTTTCTATGTTTTACCTATTATAAAGAGTGCTGCAATAAACATAGGGGTACAGATATTCTTTTGAATCAATGTTTTTGTGTCCTTTGGATAGATCCCTTGGAGTGAAATTGCTGGGTTACCTGGTAGCTCCATTTTTAGTAGTCCAAGGAATCTCCATACAACTTTTCATAGTGGTTGAAATAGTTTGTACTCCCAACATAGGAGAGTTCCCTTTTCCCCACATCCTCACCAACATTTGTTGTTACTAGTTTTTTTGATATTTGCCATTCTTAGTGTGGTGTAAGGTGATATTTCATTGTGGTTTTAATTTGCATTTCCCTGATTAAGAAGGATGCGGAGCATTTTTTCATATGCCTATTGACCATTTGCATTTCCTCTTTAGAGAAGTGTCTTTTAAGTTCTTCTGCCTAGTTCTTGACTGGATTGTTACTTTGTTTTTGTTGAGTTCTCTGTATATCTTTGTGATCAGTCCCTTATCTGTTGTATGGAGTGCAAATATTTTTCCTAATCAGCAGATTGTCTCTTTGTTTTGGTTAATATATCTTTTGTTGTACAGAAGCTTTTCAGTTTGATGTAATCCCAGATGTTTATCTATTCTTCACTATCTTCGCTTTGAATAAAATAAATCTTAAAAAGAAAAAAGCACAGATCATGGTCTATCCTGGTGAATGAATGCTCCATGTGTACCTGAAAAGTGTCTATTCTGCTGTTATTGGGTAGCATTTTCTATGTATATACGATACATATTCTATGTATTTATTCTATATACAGTATATTCTTTGTATATTACCAAGTTGTATGATTTTCCTTGCTGATTTCTATAGTTTTACTGATTCTGGAAACTGTTATTTACTGGTCACGGAAGTCTAGGTTGACAGTTTTAGTACTCTGAAAATGTTATTCATGGCTTTTTGGTTTTTATGGTTTCTGATAAGAAATCCAAAGTCATTCAAATTACTGTTCTCCTAGAAGCACTGTCCCAACATTTCTTATCTTTTCTTCTTTTTTTCCCCTCCCAAATTGGATGCTTTCTATTGATCTAGTTGCGTGTTGTTGGTGCTTTCCTCTGTTATCTCTATTCTGTTCTTGAATTCATTCAGTGAGTCCTTAAGTGACTATTTCTACCATTCTAAAATTTTCATTTGATTTATCTTAATTCTATTCTTTTCACTAGTTTCCAAAATGTTCACGCTGACTTTCAAGAGAATTACTGTAATCAGTGCTGTGTCTGTTAATCCCCAACATCTGTGTCATCTTGGTCTTGGTATCTGTTGACTATTTCTCCCATGACCTGAATTTTTCCGGTTCTTCACATGCTATCTAGAATTATATATCATATCCTTGATATTTAGAATATTATAACACTGTAGGTCTGTTTAAATCCATGTGAAGAATGTTGGTATTTTGTTTTAGCCCACACAGCTGGATTCTGACTACAAAACTGACCAGCCTTCTGTGGGCTGTGGTTGCAGAGTCAACTGTTTGCAAAGCTCTCTTGGTGGTGTGTGGCTGTCCTGCATGCACATTTACGCTGTGATCAGTCTCAGTCCCATGCTTCAGTCTTCAAAGTTTTCGGTATACTGTCCAGGAAGAGATTTTAAATAGGCACAGCACAGGTGAAGTCATGTTCCCTATTTTCTTCCTCTCCATGGCCATCTCCTTGGTACTTTCTGGTTTCCTAGGGCTCCCTGTTTCAATTCTCAGAAGGCTGGGGCTTAATTACCCCACTCTATTGTGTCCTTCCAACAGACTAACCTCCATCTAGGGCCGACATGTGGCAGATAAAAAGAGAAAGACCTGGAGCAGGGTCTGACACCATCTTTTAAATGCAGGAGGGTGTACCTCCTCTGCATCTCAGGTGTCTCAGTGCTCTTGCTACCTGTCCTGCACAACCACCACAGGATTGCCAAAGGCCTTGAACACAAAAGAATGAAGGTAACAAAGTAAACAGAAAAGGCCTAGTGGGGTTTCTCCCACTCTCTGAAAGTCTAGAATCTCCTATTTCCTGACCCACAGTAGAGGACTCCCTGCTCTTTTCTTAGTCAGTGCCCACTACTTCTTTAAGGTTCAAGTTGGAGATACAGGAGGTAAAAGAAAGGCAGACTAACCGCTGGTCAGGAGAAGATTCTGGCCTTCTTCTCCGCCTTCTGGCTACCCATCACTTACTTTCCAGTTCTCGAATAGCCATTTCACATACTTTGTCCAAGCTTTAGAATCAGGCCACCCGTTCCAAGTCTGGCTTCTACACCTAGCTTCACTTATGGGCAGCAGGAATGCCCAACTGCCCAAGAATCACCCCTTGCAGTCTCTGACTACTGGTAATGTGGTGAACAGCAGACCATATAGCTGGTGTCCTATTTGATCCTCACCCCATCACAGAGTACATCACAGGTCCAAGCTAACTTACCCAGCGTCTCTGTGGAAGACACTGGCAGAGAGGAGCCCAGAGAGGTGGGAACTCCACCTTCATGCTGCAGCACTGTTGAATACCACATGTTCCTAGGGCTGCTGACCAAACATATAAGGGCCCCAAGGAGAGAAAAAAAAATGACGTCAGTGAAAAAGAAAAAGGGGGTTACTAAAGGTATTACAAAAAGGGCAATCGCTGGAAGGGAATTTTAAAAATGTCCTAAATATAAGCAGCAGCAAACAATCAAAGGAATGAGCTAGATCTTACATGTCAATAGTAGTTTATCACCAGGACATATAATTGAGTTGAAAAGAGCAAGGCACTTTTATCTAAGTATCTAAAAAGTTACTTTTTGTGTAAGGTGATCTCTTTTATATTTGGGAAAAGAAACACAAAGAACATAAAAACTGCTATCTATGCAGTGAAGGGGTTTAGGGTGGAGGTTAAAGGGTTCAGTCAGATTTCTTTGAGTACAACTTGTCATATTGTTTGGTTTGGGAAATAAAATAGTTTGACACATTCAGTGGGGGCCAGGAAAAGCAAGCAATGTCTAAAAATTGAAAACAAAAGGAAATAAATGAACTGTTTAACAAGTTGGGAACACAGGCACATTGTGAAGACAATTCTTCCATGGGCTTTCAGAGCACAGTATTATACTTGTGCATCTTTAGTGGAACGTGTTCTAAGGACAAATAGAGCTGGGAAGAAATCTTAAACTTGCCTCAGTGCACAACCTGCAGCTGTCCCTCAGAGTAGAATAATGTTTATGAGTAATATTCCAAGGAAGAGAACCTATCAGAAAAGATAAAAATTTTAAAAAATCAAAGCAATAGTCTATAATGTTAAATTAGAATTGGAACCTCAGTATGAACTCTTCCCCTCTGCCCCCAAATACATTCTTGGATTTTCACTGCAAAGCCTTAAAAGCAATGACAAGCCAAGAGAGCGTGCACACTTGGCACTCAGACTGTCTCTGGACACTGCTCTCTACTAAAAGCAATTGAGGTTCCTACAGGAGTAACGGATGGGAAGTCTGTGATGATGCACAAAATGAGGGTGGGCACCCTGCAGGTCCAAAGGCTGGTATGGGTGTTGAAGGGCCGGGAGCTGATAAGAAAATGTCCACCAGCCAAGACAGAATAACGTGGATAAGAATGTGTACAAATGACAAATGTGAGCTCACAATGATACTGAAAAAATTAATTTTTGTGCATTGTATCAAATTTTTTATTTCCAAAGCCAAACAATATGACAAGATTTATTCAAAGAACTCTGACTTCCTCTTCTCCCCAACCCACAGCCACCTTCCTAAAAAACAAAACAACAAGAACAACAACAAAAAACACCTCAACTCACTGATGAACATTTTAAGACCTAGCTCTTGACCCTGAAAAATTGGTAATTAAGAGGAAAGAGGAGTATTATAACTATCATTTGTGAACTACACTTCAAGATAACAAACTAGTCCTGGTTGATCACAGAAAGTTCTACACAGAAATATTATAGCTAAGGACCATGGAGGGAAAGTCAAGCAAAGAGCCAGTTTCCTCAACTTGAAAAAGAAGAGATGCTCCATGATTTCCACAGGGGGATCAAGGGACCAATGTCAAGAATCTGGTTGGCCTTGTTAAGTCCTAACAGACACCTAAGTCTCTATGTAACACCACAGGTTCTTGAAAGAGGAAAGCAGGTGCACGAATAACATAGTTTCATAAAACGTAGGCTGTTGTTTGCTTCCTTCTCATCAGTGTCACAAGGAAGCAATGTTAAATGAAACTACCTTATTGAAGAACCTCCTAAATTTCTCCCTCTGGTCTAAAAGAACTAATAAGCAGTCTCCTTCCCAGTGCTGTAAGCTACATTCATTTCTAGCATGGAAGCTGGCCCTACAACTGGGTGGGGCTTTCCTGTGCACAGGGAGCAATGGATACTTGGGAGTGAATGGAAACATGCCCAAAATGACACCAAAGATACTCTAGCAGTGTAAGCACTGTTTTTAAGAAGTTGAATTAAGATCCAAACTGGAGTGGCAGAACAGGGAGTCTCATGTTGGTATCTTCCCTTAATGCCACTGGCATGCATGAGCAGCCATCAGCTGGGGATCTAGTGCATCAGAGAAGGAAATACAAAGGAAACCAACTTGCTTCCTCAACTAGCCACAACATGAGTCATGACAAAGGGCTGAGTGTTCAAAGGGCTAAGACACCCCAAAGTCCACACAAAGGAGCCAGGCAAGAAGAGGGTGCATTTTTGCTGCTGTCCAACTCACCAGGTCACTGCTGACCAAGAAGGCCGAGAGGTCTACCAGGACCCATGTGGGTATCATAAAGAAGACGGCATGGCAGCCCAAGATGTTCAGCAGCCGGAGATGGTGGATCCGAGAGTCTCTCAGTACCTGAAGAAAGAAGCCTCTTTAAAAACTGACAGAAAATATAAATGGCAGGAAGGGCTCCAATTATCAAGGCTCC
Organism: Galemys pyrenaicus; assembly: GCA_019455555.1. Taxonomy (NCBI): domain Eukaryota; kingdom Metazoa; phylum Chordata; class Mammalia; order Eulipotyphla; family Talpidae; genus Galemys; species Galemys pyrenaicus. Next base: position 11,111,730 of record JAGFMF010011659.1, on the reverse strand, counting down.
AAATGCAATGTCACTGTACATTAACCTTGACATCCGACCATGACTGCCTAACCTACAAGGGTACCCATGATGACGGTACCTGTGCCTGAAACAAGCGCAAGGGCTCAGGCATGAAGGAGTGGAAAAAAACAGATAAACAAAAATCCCCAGTAACACTCAAGGTTGGGGAAGTTGTACTGAAACAACCCCCCTGAAAACCTGTTGGTCCAACTTTGAATTGATACACAGCTCTCCTGAATACAACTAGGCAAAGTATAAACATCTCCAACCCTGTACCCCCAAAACTGTAAGTCTATACTTTCCCAAAAAGAGAAAAGCATTATGCAAAGATGTTTATTACTGCATTACTTTTAACAGCTGGAAACAACCTGTGTTTGTAACTGGGGAACTGACTGCATTAATTGGGGTGCCAGAAAAAAAGTGTAATTAGTTTAGTAGTTAGCAGCAATATTATCAATGATAAGAGAATGTGTGTTATAATAGTACTGGGACAAAGCGGCAAAACTTAAGAATATATAGTACTACAACTCTAAAAATTGTGCAGGGAAAAAATCCTCTAGTATTAAGAGTAGTTCCTTCTAGGGACAGTGTGGTGACTTTACCCAGTAAAGTAGAAATTTCTGGCATGTCTCTTTTGATTCTTCATCTCCAGCACCCATTATGGTGCCTGGCATGCAGTAGGTGCTCAATTAGTTTTGTTTTCCCCACTGGGCTTTCCTATATTTCTTCACATTGCACACATGTTACCTTTATAATAGAAAACAAACTACTTAAAACACAAACAACAAAGAGATAACCAGGAGAAGGGCAACAGGATTTTTTTTTTGTTCCAACACTGAAGAAATCCCCATTCAGTCACTTTTTCAAGTCACCTGCATACCCTGAATGCCACATGCACCCACATGCATTGCCCACATACCTTTTTAGAGAAAATATTCTGCAGGGAGAAGCACAGTGTGGCAGCTAGGGCACTGACAAGCCCCCACATGTCGAAGGATAACTCAGTAACAGTGGCCAGTAGGACACCGCTGATGATGGGGATGAGTGACAGATATACCTGCAACAGGGCAAAAGTGATGGCTGGAGTCAAATTGGGTAGCCCAAACAGATGTCAAGAGGGCCTCCAATGTTGTCTTCTCCCTCACCAACAGAGTACCACCCATCCTCCCCATGTAAGTGGTAGTATCCCACCCCCTACACCATCACTCCTATTAAGAGCCCTGCAAACAGGGACTAATCGTAGCAGATCTATCCAGCTGTCACTGGATATTCAAAGCACCAGGGTGTAAAACCCCTGATCTTGGGAGAGGCTGATTCTAAACTCCTGATCCTAGGTTAGGTCTGAAACCCCTTGATTCTTGGAGACTCAGTCTGACACCTCCCACCCCCAATCCTAGGAGAGGCAGGGTCTAAACCACACCTCCCCAATCCTGGGAGAAGCTGGACCCAAAATCCCCACCCTCAGAAGCTGGCTGGATCCTTTTATTTGGAGCTCTTATTCGCAGTAGTCACTTCTGGCTAGGATGTACTTCCCACCATCCCCATGTAGTATATGGCCCTGAGTTGTCTCTGCTGTGTGGTTTCAGGGGCCGTCTTTTTCCCTAAGGTTTCAGTTTATACACTACTCATGAGAACATTCCAGGAGATACTTCTCATCGACCCTGCAGGTTCCTCTGCTGCATGTCCCTGGTAAAGCACTTTACCCACCCCAAATCTGCCCCATGTATCATCTGCGCCCTTAAACTCCTTTAGAGAAGATTCTGTTCACCGCTCTATCCTGGTGCTTGTGTACAGCTGGCACCCATAACTGCTGGCTGAATGAACAGGAATGAGTGCAGACATAGAAACCCTTCTGAAAGGTATACCTTTCCAAGGTTTGGGGTGAAATGGCTTGGGGTGGCTAATGGCTCTAATTTGGAGAAATGGAATCCATTCCTGATGTCTAGCTCTTCTGACTATCAGTTACAAAGGCCAATTATACAGCACTAATGGAATTTTAGAAGGAGCTAGGGAGTCCCCTCCCCACCACCCAAGCTCCCCAGGGGCCAAAGCAAGGACTCTGGACTGGAAGAACCCAGTTCCCCTCCCCACTACCAGCTGCCATCACTGTCATGCCACTTTATCCTTTGATATCCTGTCTTTCCCCAGATCCAGGAATGATTCCCTGCCTTATCTGCCTCATAGGGTGGATCCACACTAAGTCTCCTGCCTACGTTGTTTCCAGGTTCTTCTCTACTGTGGAAGGCTCGGCTCCTTGCCCTAGTCAGGTACAATGTCCCATACAACAGGGAAATCTGATAAACACAATGCAATATCAGGTGATGCAGCCATACACTACCTGGGCAACTCCCACCCTGGCCAGGCAAGTTATACCTGACGTCATCTGGGAACAGGCTGAAGAGCACACCTAGGTCTTTCAGGACAAAGATAGACTGAAATAAAAAAAAAAAATCGGCCTAACATGGCCCAATTTCTATACGCTGACCCAGGGCACTGTCACTCCAAGTTACATAAAATATAAAATGTCTGAAACTGATCTTGTAGAAAAGAGGCACTCCATCCAGCATAACCACCTGGGACAACAGGACACCCACTTCTACTCAAAGACACAGAGCAGGACTGTCTCTTGCCTGAAGCCACATATTCTCTCACCCTAAGTCAGGAAATACCCGACTTGGCATCCTAAACAGACCCTGAATTGTGCCAAAGCATCTTCCTTAGGCAGCCCTGGGCTCTGTATGCTGTTTTTGGTTTCATTCCCAGACAATCACAATCCTTGCCTTTTTAAATGTGTAAGACTTTGCTGTGTTTTGCTCAAATCAGAGTCCTTTGACAAGTATTTCACTTCTGACCCCAGAAGACCCCATCATGACTACTATCTCTTGAATTAAGAATCTGTCAGAATCCCATTCCAGCAAGAAGTCAGATGTTTCATCCCTGGTCATACTGGAGTGGCTTAGGGTGCCTACCCAACATGGGACCAAGTCATCTATGACCAGCAAGCCCAGGCAGGGAATCAAAACAGCAGGAAAGTTGGAGTTGAGAAATTCCCTGAGACCACATAGCAGAGACAACAAAGGGACACACCGCACACACTAGAGCCCCCAGGGGAGTTCCAGAACATCAACAGCAAAAGAGCCACCAGGAGCCTCTAAACTAACTTCCTTATTCAACAGGAAGCGAAGTGGCCTTAACCACGTCACCACCTGGCAACAATCTTGCAGAAATCCCTTACAAGCACCTGCCCAGAGCCCTCCTGGGTTACCTTGGTACTCTGTTTCTCCTTCATGATGATCCGGGACAGGAGGACCACCCAGATGGGCATGGTGGCCTTGACTGCAAAAAAGATAAAGGGCACTCAGGGATCCAGCCTGGGAGTAGGTCCAACTCTACCGCGGCGTGGGAGGACTTGACAGACCTTCCAACCTCTTCAGCCCTTTTCTTTAAGTATGAGTTTACCCCGCTCCATTCCACAACTGTGAAGTGCCCAGCTCAGTTCCTAGGCCCCTTCCCAGCGCCTCCTCTCCTCAAGACCCCTGTGTGTGCCCCTCCCCTGCTAAAAGACAGCGCTACCCGCAGCGCTTTCCCGACGCCCTCCGGCCGGTGCACTCCTACCGGAGCGCCGAAGCCCGGGTCAGCGCGGCCCGGCACCCACCGGTGTGAGCGTAGGACACGGGGACCTTCCAGATGCTGACGTGCGCAGACACCGACGCGAAGTACTTGCCGAAGGCGAGCGGAAGCACATAGCGAGGATAGAAGCGCGGCGGCAGTAGCGGGCCGGGTGACTGGTGAGGGCCGGGCCCGGTGCCTGACACCGGCGGTGCGGGAGGCACGCGCCAGGCGCGCAGTAGCGGTGGCAGCCCCGCGCAGAGCGCCAGGATATGGCACAACGACACGGTCACGGGGAACGGGAAGGCGCTCAGAATCACCTTGTTAACTACGTTGCCGCCCGCGCTCAGCGCGTACCACAGCAGGCACAGAGCGGCCACCCGCGCGCCTTCGCGCGCCCCGCCACCGCCCGCTGTCCCTGGGCCCCCAGCGCCCGCCGCCGCCGCCATCCTGCTGGAGAGCCGCTTCTTCCCGCCCGTCCGACGGCCAGACGCCGGGCGGGGGCGGGGCCGCGCGGGGCGGGCGCGCCGGTCGACGCCTCTTCTCAGTGGTTAGCGCTGCGAAGCGTCACCGTCGCGCGCCGCCGACGCGCTGTCCATCACGTACAAGGGTAGGCCCCGCCCCCACTGGGTGGGCTTCCGGTGGGCGGAGTCTATCGCGGAAGCGGAGGGTAAGGACTCCCGGGAAGCTGACGATGGTGTAGGTCTTCGGCACTGACCCGCGGGACCAGGCGTCGGGGCGCCAACGCTCAGTCGAGTTCTCAGGTCAGACATCGATGTCCGCGCCATACCGGCACTCAACAAACAGATTCCTGAGGGCCGCCGGAGGTTAACAAGTTTTCGGGAAGAGAAACCAAATTGTGCGAAGCTCCCTCGTAGGCTGATTCTGGAAACCGAGTGAGCGGACTCCCACCCAGGGGCCAGCCAGAGCGCCGTCCTCCCGAGCTCGTTATAGGAACGTTGTATGCAGAGTTTCAGAGGGATACACCAAGTCCAAAGAAGGGACGCGATTTGACTCAGTGCCCCCGGACAACTTAGGAATCCCGACCATGGCAACCTCTTTGGACTCTGCAACGAAGGGGCAGTGCCGAGCCGACTGCGAATGCCCACGGAGCTACGGTGACCACACTTAAGGGGAGAAACCCTATACTGTCAAAATACTAAAAAGAACGTAAAGCAACGGTGCTTAGTTTTAAAAGCTATTTAAGCAGGCTGAGCGCAGGAGAACAAGACTTGGTATTTTCAGCAAGATCCTATACACTTAAACAACTTTAACATCATGTACTTCTAACATTGGGGGTGGGGGGGTGTTGAAGTTCCCCCTTACCTATCCTCACTCGGCAAATTAAAAAGTAGCAACCTAACTTGGTCCCCAAAATATTGAGGAGAAACCAATCTTAACCTGTGTTCTCAGGACAGGTGATCTCTGTACCCTGGGGCATTGTACACTCCACTGGAGAGAGATGTTCCCTGTCTGTGGGGATTGGGTGCAACCATCTGACCCAAAACCCACCTCAGAATGGAGGTTAACAGGATGCTGGCCTGCTGCTATACTAACATCCTCAACTGTCCCTAAGACTCAGTCACTTTGACACTTGAATGCATGTCAGCATGTCTGGCCAGGTTATCTCACCCACAGGTGAGCAAACAGGACAGTGAAGTTAAGTAACTAGTTACTGTATAGCACTAAAGGTTCTACTGACATGCTTTAACTTAGTTCCTGTAATTCTGTGTCTCCCTGTGAGGACAGATGGTACAAGACTGTCCTAGAGTTACACAGCTGTTAAGATGGCAGCTCCACAGTCCTCAAAGCCACTTCATCCACTGGCCTTTCTTGAGGTGGGTGTGTCCTACATTAAAACTTTATCTTTTGCTAAAACTACAGTTCCAGGTGTACTGTTTCTGAATCCCTTGGTTTGCCCAGGGGAGGGCCCTTCTTATGGGGTAGCTGTTTCCTCATTAGTGAATTTAAGTATATATGGGCAAAATGACCAATTCCAATGGGAAGAAAAAAATTCTAGAAAGCCAGTCTTTGCCTTCAGGGACAAGAACTAAGACTTTATAGTCTAGGGATTGGGGGTGGGGGAAGCTCTATTTAAAATTAGCCCCAGCTAGATACCAGAACTACAGATGATTTGGGGATAAGACAGTCACTCAGAGCTGGGCCATAGAAGTTGACTGGGAAGGATTATGTTTGTGGCAAGTGAGGTCCATGGATAGAGACAAGATTTTTTGATGTGGCCTGCTCAATCTCTCACCCAAAGTTAGCATGAAACCGAGAGAGGCAGACAGAGGAGACATCTTGTGGCCCTCAATGAATGAATGAATGAAGGCAGATGGACATCAGTTTTCCACTAAAGGCTTATATGCCTCTATGAGGCCTTGCATGCGTGGGGGAGCCCAAATCTTGGACATGGGATCCAAGCCTTCTTGGCTAATTTAGAATCTTTCAGAAAGGGCTGATTTGGCTATAAAAGACCAACTTAGAAATGATTCTCAGACTGATTTGTGCAAATGGTTTTTTTTTTATTTCCACATTTATATCACAAGATGTCCACTTACTGGACCAAATAGCAAAGATGCTTCCTTCCGCGTCCTGAGAACACAGAAGTCTAGGTACTGTACATTCACTAAGGCTCCTTGTTTTTGCAAATCGCGTTTATGACAAATAACCATAAGGCAAACGAATCTAAAGGAATGGTTATGAGTGTTTCCAGCGTACAGACAGGTCTCCTCTTGTCAACAGTACAGCTCACACACCAGTAGCACCCGCAGTTACTTTTGTGTTTTGGGGAGGCTCTAGAAAGGTGACCTTTTCTAGATAAGTGCAGGAAAGAGGGGAAAAAGGGAGAGGGAATTATTTGGCTTGTGGTCAGATGGAAGAGGAGGATAAAATAAACTCTAGAAAACTTAAATTTTTGCAGCATTGCTTTAAAAACTGGGCTTTAACTGAAACCAAATACAAATGTGTGGATGCCCGTGGAGTAAGGGTCAAACTGGCTGGCCAGCTGGCCTGCCCAATGCCACATGGGCTGCAAACAGGTGGCGGCATATCCCCTGCCTCAGCCCAGAATGAAAAACAGAAACTGCACATAGATGAGACGCGTGCTTCTGCTGCCATGTTCAAGGTGACCTCCCACAGGTTTTCTGTGCCTGCCTGCAACTGGGGTCCCAGCATGTGGGTTCTAGGGTGTCCACACCTCTTCTGGGTGGGGGATCAATGCTTTTTATAGCTGGTTGCTATAGAGTTCTGAACTCACTTTGCCGGCCTTTCCTTCCTTCCACGTGATCCTTCCTTTGCAATTTTGTTAGTAAACTGGTAGCAGCATTTCACAAAAGAAGGAGAATTTTGAGGGAAGAGCTCAGAGAGACCTGGAGACCCTAGGCCCCTCCCTCCTGCCTAGGCCGGATTCCCAACCACCTGAGGTGGCTGGGCCCTGCCCACCCGCCCACCCACCTGCCATGGCTAACTGCAAGGTGGGAATACACTTGGAAGCCGAGAGCCGGTCAGTCCAAGCAGACATAAGGCAGAATGTTCAACCGCCCGTCATCGCCATGCGGGTCGAGCGATATGCACTGCGTCCAGTCATACCAGTTACCCTGTGTGTCCTGACAACCATTTACTCCAGGCCACTGGTGGGCCTGGATTCGGTTTAGATCGTCCTGTGAGACCTCCCGGGTCAGCCCTGGGAGGTCGGTGGGCGGGTCGTGCGGTACCAGCACATGTGGCTGCCTGGTTCCGCGCCGGGTGCTCTCCTCCTGCTTCAGGTACTCAGACATGAAGTGGTGAGCGCCCGGAGTCTGTGCACCCGACGATGAGAGCAGGCTGCTTTGCCGGCTCAGGTAGGACTGGATGATCTCATTTCGTGACAGCTCCTTCCAGTTCGTCTGTTCAAAAGGGCTCTGGAGGCTGGCCTTGGCCTCAGGTTTGTCCAGCTCTGTCCTGGGCGGTTCTGTATGCACAGGGCTATCAGCCTGCACTGGCTCTTTCTGGGTCAGAGGTTTGATCTGTCTTGTCATGGGGTCAAAGGTGAGTTTCCGCTCTTTTAACCGGACAGGCTTGACACCTGCCTCAGCCACCTGCCCATCCAAGTTCACTGTGTAGTCCCGAGGCCGGTACCTCTTCTTTTTTTTGCTGTCCGAGCCACCAGAGGAGGCAGCATCGCTGTCTGCCCTGGAGGAGTCTGGGGAGAAGCCTGCTCGGGTCAGAAGGGGCTCCGTCAGGGAGAGTCCTGCCTTGCAGCCCATCCCTGTGAGCCGCTGGTGGCCCTCAGGCTGCTCCAGCCAGCGCACTGGGCTCTCTGTGCTGGGCAGCAATTCAAGTCGCCGTACAGGGGGTGTAGATGGTTGAGCCAGCGGAAGTGGTGATGGCACCTGTGTGGCATCGAGCGACTGGGGCCGTGGCGAGGGGCTGGGCACGGAGCCCTTGGGTGTGTAGGGGCTCCGCTGCCGGGCAAAGGAACCCTCGTGCCGTGAGTTCCGGGAACTAAAAGAGCAACGAGGTGGTCCCTTGGGATAAGGGGGACCAGGAGTCTCATCCACCCTGTCCAGCTGCTGCAGCACTGCAGGCTTTGTCTGCAAGCAGGGTACTGGGGACTTGCCCAGGCCCGGGGAGCTGGTATGTGGCCGCACAGCATTAACAGGAATCTTGCCACCATGCTTATCATTCTCACCTGGTTCCAGGCGGCTGCCCTCTGGGCCCAAATGCCCACTGCCGTCCAAGGGGCCAGGGCAACTCTCTGAGCTCCCGCTGATCCCATTTGTGGGGAGAGGGGATGAATTAGGTACTAGGGAGTCGTGGCTCGATTTGGAGACCTTGGGCGGTGGTCCAGGGTGGCCGAGATCACGCTGGTCCCCTCGGCGTTTGCGGCTGCCCAGCCTGTCCAGTCGCTGCCCAGGCAGCCGCTGGATGTCATTGCGGTTCTTCAGGTCATGGATGCTCTTGGGTGTGCCAGCTGGCCCTGCTTCCGGCCGGCAATTGTGCGCACCCCCATTGGCTGAACCAGCAGTGCCCGCCAGGCCTCGCAGTGCCACCTCACTCTGGTGCACAGGTTCAATAAGCTTCTGCCAGCTCCGCAGCAGCTTCTTGGCCCGCTTGGCAAGTTCTTCATTCTTCGTTTTCTTGCGCACATCATTGATGAGCTTCCCGAGTCGTGTCTCCTACAACCAGAGAGTGAGAGAGAAAGATCAAGACAGTGACACTGAGCCCAGAAATAAAACCTATGGGATTCTGGGGTGCTATATGGCATCCAAGTTCTCAAATCTAATCCTCAGATCTTAGGGTTCTGGGGCCATAGGCAGCCTTTTTCAGAAGGACCATTGTACTAAGGCTACTTGCAAGGACGCCTTGTTAGAGATACTTTCTGGGTGAGAACGCACTGTGGCAAAGGCAACAACAAACAGAGGACCCCTGGGCGACGGTCACTCAACATCACCTGCATGGACATGCTCCCTCATCCACTCTCTTTTCCTACAAGCATGCCAGGCTCCTGCAGAGAAAGTAGTCCAGGCTCCAGAACCAAAGCCGCCCAGTTCCTACAGGGTCCCAAGACACTAACCTCCAGTGCCTCTTTGGTAATGGGGTATTTCTCCAGGCTGGAGATGACTTCCAGCACCGCCACCATGTTCCGGATCTGCAAAACAAGAGTCACCTGTCAGATCCTAGCTGTTCTCCCATCCCAGCCTGCCTCAGCCTCTCCCTCCTGCTTACTTCCTCTAGTGCAGGGTGTGTAGTTTGCCACCCACATGTGTGATCATCAACTGCCACTAAGGACATTTATGAAACAAGGTCTGCTCTGGATATTGGAGATATATTCTGCTCTGCTATATAATAGGGAACAAGTTGTTGGGGCTACAGGATTTGTCAAAAAGTAGCAGGCTTAAAAGATGGATATACCATCATAACCTAATCAATTTGGTTAGGTTCACAAGACCTGTAGAGTTCATCAAAGTATGCTAATGGACAAAATGTCACAAAAAAGACGACTAGTGCTTCAGGCCCTGAGGATCAGTGTCTGGAACACAGGCCCAGAGACACCAACAGGCCAACTGGGCAAACCAACCACAGCATGGCATTCATCCTAGTGATCAGGAAATGAAGACGCCACAGTGCACACCTGGAAACACCCCTACCTTGCAGGGGTGCTGACAGAACCTAGTAGTGCTGGAGTTCAGTCAGCTCTCGGGACAGACTGTCAGGTGAAGGTCAACATGAACCATGTAGGGTGTCAATGCATGTTTCCATCTCTACCACCATGAATAATAACACAGTAGAGAGATACTATTATCATTTTACAGACAGGTATTGGCATAAGATCATGTGGTCAAATGCAAGTCTTCCAAGAGGTAAAAGAATAGGCCAAGAAATGCAAGAGCATTAGATATGAGCAAACTACAGCTCCAGTGCTCAACAAGGTGAAGGTCAAACCACAGCAACTGAGGTCACAGAAAATATGTACTCTGTGACTTTAACGTACATCAAGTAGTAGAACATACATGAATGTTAGTCAAAAGTGAATCACAGATGTAAATGTGAAAACCCAAACTCTCAGACTTCTTTAAAAAAAAAAATCATCTTTGCGGGCCTCCCTGGTGGCACAGCGGATCTGTGGCACAGCGGCGCGAGTTCAATCCCCAGCCAGGGAGGGGACCCACACGGGGCGGTAGACTTCGCCTATTTTCCCTCACAGTGTGTTTTCAGTCAGTCTGCCTGTTCTGCTCCCCACTCTGTCTCTAGTGAATCCTCTCACCTCCCACACCTCTGGCCTGTACCCGTGCTCTTGTATGCATAAAAAATTTTTTAAAAAATCTTTAAAAAAAAAAAAAAAAGCACTGTGGCCTCCCTGGTGACACAGTGGGTTAAGCAATGCACTATGAAGCAAACCATAGCCACTGCAGCACAAGTTCAATCCCTGTCACCAGCCAGGGAGGTGACCCACATGGCGTAGCAGATCTCTCCTACCTTGCCACTGCTCCCCTCAGCAGTGTATTTCAGTTAATCTGCCTGTTCTGCTCCCCACTCTGTGTGGTGAATTCTCTCACCTCCCGTGACTCTGGCCTGTTACCCTAGCTCTTGTATGCATAAATAAATATTTTTAAAAAATCATCTTTGCAACCTTGGGGTGAACAACTTCCAAAACACTAACTATACAATTTTAAAAAACCAACACCTGGGGCTCCCTGGTGGCACAAGGGGTTAAGGTGCAGCACTATGGAGCTGTCCACAGTCTCTGCGACATGAGTTCGATCCCCGACCAGAAAGCTGACCCACATGGCACAGCAGACCTCTCCTGTCTCACCCTCTGCCCCTCCTCAGCAGTGTGTTTCAGTAGCTCCACCTGTTCTGCTCCACAGCCTGTCTCTGGTGACTCCTCTCACTGCATCCCACCACCTCAGCACCCCTGGCCTATACCCCAATTCTTGAATGCATAAAAAAAAACAAAAAACAAAAAACAAAAAACAACACTAGGCTTCATTGAAATTAAGAGTCTCTGCTTCTTCACACAAGACAGCACTGATGAAGAGGCAGCCTCAGCCTGGTAGGAAGTATCGAAAAGTACCCCAGTGAAAGATCTGAAATAGTGTTTCAGCTCACATCCCCAGCAACTGCAGGTCTGAGGGACTGACTGGAAGAAGCACTTCTCCCACTCCCCACTGGCACAATACAAATCTAATTGCCTGAGAGGGCATAAGTGACTATTCTACCTAGCCACGTCGGCATTCTGTGTATCTTCCAAAATTTTTCCTTACATATCCAGGTCTATGCACACACCAGCTTGTGGATACACTTACCACACTTGAAAACAAAACATCATCTCATCTTGCCCTCTCTCATTTAATATTGGAAAGGCCCGATATTACTGGCCTCCCCACTCTACTCAGCCTTCTAATAATGGGGGAGGCATGCATTGGTGGGCACAAGCCTGTAATCACAACGGGCCTCAGTATAACAGGCTAACACACAGCAGTTCAAAGGGCTGTCAGTCCCAAGACCACGACTGTGACGGCCCCAAGTAGGACTAGTATTCCCACATCTCCTGCCAGGACGCTGGGATACTAGTTTTCTGTTACTGCCCATATGACCACAAGCCAGAAGCTTAAATGACACACTTGTCATCTTCGATTTCAGAGGTCAGAGGGATAGCTGGGGTCTCACTGGGTGAGATCCAAGTGTCAGTAGTTTGCCCTTCTTTTGGGAGACTCCATTTCCTGCTCCAGGTGTTAGTGGTGACCGCATTCGTTTCCTCATTGTTGGGGAACTACGGCCCAGCGAGGAAAGGGTCCCTGCTCTCCATCAGACTGTAGTCTAGGCAGTCCAGGTCCACACCTTGCATCTGCCATGTATGAGCCATGGCCCCAGGTTCTGGGGTCCATAAACAAACATCATTGAGGCTGTCATTCTGCTCGCATGTGTTCCCTCAACTCGTCCATATGCTCTACTAGCAGGGTCACCCCATTCCAATCATGTCCCCCTGGAGCAACGACAGTGACATACACACACACCCAATACCAATCTGTGTCTCGCCAACAACACTGGCCTGTGATGTTCATTCTGGTCTATGTCCACAAACATCCATGTGTCCCTAAGACCAACTCCAAACATTGCCAGGACAGGGGTGTGAAAGGATTTTATAGCTCCCAACCCCACGTGCCTCTAATCTAACATGACATGGGCAGGAATTCCAAGCGGGAGATGGAGCAGTGAGGCCACCCGTTCCCTTGTCCCTGGCCCTGGGATGCTGGCCTAATGGGATCCTGGGCCTGCCACATGGCCTGTATCTGCCCCAGTGACCTCACCATGGTATATTTAGAGCCCTGGGTCCCCACACACTCCTGAGCCAGCAGTGCCCGCAGAGCAATCCTGGCGGCACGGAGTGTCCTTGTCCTTGAGCAGGTGTTGTAGGCATCATCCTGCTGCCAGCCAGAGGGGGAGGCACAGCACCTGGGTAAAGCTGGGGACTGGTACAACAGACATCACAGGGTCCAAAGCACAACTCAAGATCCTCCTGAAGTGGGGTGGGGTTGGGGAATGTCTGTGCTCATGCAGACCCCTATCTCTTGGTTCCTGAGTATACACAGTGAAGCATTTAGCTCTGAGGAAGTTTGGGGCTCTGGCTTGGCAAAAAAATGTGTCTTCTGCCTCCCCCTTCTGGACTAATTGCCCAGAAGTTCTAGACTGCTCTATGCTGGAGGCTTAATCCCTCTGGCTCTGTCCTGCCCCAGCACCTACCAGCCCTTGTAGACCCTTATGGTGAGGGCACTGAGCGATATATCAGGAGTACCACCCAGGCATTCCCTGTGAATTCAGGAACCGGAAGCCGGCCCTTACTCCTGGTCACCACCATACTTGACAGGCAGACACCTCGGGTAGCACCAGACCAGGCTGCCTTGTTAAGAACTTGGGGACCCTACTTTACCAATCCATCTACAGGAGCAGCAGACCTCACAGCCCCCCTAATAAAAGAGTCTGATGTTGCCAAGGGAGCTCCAATCTAGGTTTGAGGCCTGCAAAGCCCATGACAAAGCCCTTGAGGCAGAGAGGTGGTAGGTGGGTCTGAGGCATGCCTGCAGAGAGGGAGCTTCAGGGCTTGAAGGAACCTGGGGGAATCCAATTTAAGACATATAAGAAGGAGGGGAGGGGTTGCCAGAAAGAACCAAACCAGAGCCATGAACAAGCTGACACAATCCATCTACTAACCACTTCAGTCACTGACCATGAAGAAAGACACCCGTCTTTACCATTTCTGGTCCCTCAGGGTATTTGTCTGCATAATCACACATACAGATACCCTCCATTTCTGTGAGGAGTGAGGGAAGCTTCTGTGCTCATGTGCCCTCAAGCAGCTATTTGAGGACAGTTTTGCTGGCTGACCAGGTCACACACAACCTCTTGGACCAGGAACAGGTGTATCCTTTCCTCCTCTGGACTTCTCTATCAGCATTCTTGGGCAGTTCACACATACTATTCAAAACCACCTGCAATCAGCTTTCCCAGGGGGGCAGAACTCACACCAGAGACATCTGATGCAGGAGCCTCCCATGTTATTATTATAAGGAGCCCTCTCTATTAGGGCTCCTTCCATAAATGCAGAATGATTCATATTCCCTTAACAGTTAGTAAGCCCAAGGAGTCTCTCTACCAATAATGACTTCCCATGAATCGCTCATTGGTCCACTCATTGTCATCAATTGATTGGCCTTTTTATCAAAAATACTCTCCCAGCCATGGAGGTTTCAAGAAAGGGGCAGAAAGTCAGTAGGTGGCTCCAGATGCAGATCCAGTAGTTACCGTGGGTGGAATGGAGTGCTTTCAGATCCCAGACTGGAGATCCAAGAGGGGAAGACAGGCACACACCTGCACACTTGTGAGCTTTGATCCTGTGACCACCCCTGAAACACACAACCCAGCTGCTCAGAACTCTTCCCGTATTCCAGGCAGCTCCCCATGAAAAGCTGGCCATGCTGCCTTGTGACCACAGTCTGAAACCTACACCACTGGCCTCTCCAGAGTCCAGGAGACCACACTGTCTCAGAAAACCTGCCTACAAGAGGGTAGCATAATCATTTTTAAAACCATACACTCAAAAATAGTAACTGAAGCTCATCATAGGTGTCTGTGCATCAGACTGTGGGTCTAGTCCTGGATATGCATGCAGAACTAGGGTCAATATCCCACCCAGGACAGCCTCATTCTACACCTATTTCAGTGGTTTCTGGAGGTAAATCCTTGCCCTGAGTAATCAGCACCTCTGGGGGATTTCCAGCCAATGTGAAATGAGGAACCAAGACACCCAGGGTCTCTGAGTCCTTCAATCTCGCTCCCTTCCCTCCATGCATCAAGGAGTCCTATTTCACTTGAAATCCCCAAACTCTCTGTAAATAAGTTGGACATGTTCAGCCATGGTGGCAAAGGGGAAAATCCAGGACTCCCCAAGTTCCTGGATCAATGGGCAGTGGGTTAGGTACACCTGCCCCAAGTACACAGGGCCACCCCTTGTTGTGTGCCCTGGGGCCAAGCCTTCCTGTCTTTCATTCTCCAACCCTACTTTAACAGATAAACTGAGGATCTGGAAGGTAATACAGCTCCAGGTTCACCACGCAGCCAGAAGACGGTGGAACAAGGCCTTACACTTACCTGGCAAAGGCCTGCCTACCACACTTGGCCTCGCTGGTAATTTTACTGGGTTGATGTGGCACTCTGTCATAGCAGGGAAGTGTACAGATTACGAGAGTTCCTTGAAGCCACACAGGGCCAGTGGCTGCATGGCAAGAACACCTTCAAAATGTCGGCAAGTGGCCTCTAACCTTTCCCCAGGGGTGCCCTACAGTCAGGAAGACCATCCCCCCAAGCCCCCAACCATAAGCATACACGTAACAGCAAGAGCTTTAGTTCACTGCAGCAGGGGCTTCAGGCATCCCCAACACTCCCCTGAGCCACAAGTCACTCGGTAAATGATGGCAACGGAGACTGCTCCACACAGGCTGTCGCAGGAGCAGCACACACCAAGCATGAATGGCAGTGAGCAGTCCTGGCCCTGCTGCCTGTGACCCTGAATTGAGGCAGTGTAATCATCACCACTCGCTCCATGGGCTCAAAGCAGTTCAGGTCAGCAGCAAAGCACCCGTAAGAACTAGAATTCACTTTAAATGATGTGGAATGTGGAAATCATCTTTTCTTTTTTCTTTAAATGAAGAATGGTCTAGACAAGAATTTACAAAAACCACTTAGCTCAAAAGACTTTGGAAATGTTCATCAGTAAGCAAGTTGTCCTTCCAAACCCAAACATGCCACAGATGGCACCCAGAAGCAAGCAGTCTGCGAGTCTTTCAATGTGCTGAGCATTCTAATGCCATCCCTGGCTGAGTCATCCTGCCAGCCACACAGCAGGCATCAGTCCTGTCTGTTGAGGGCACACACATGGTAAAAGAAGTAGGATTCTGCCGGGCAAGTGCCTATCTGTGATTTGGTCCCAGAGGATCATTTTCAGTCATTACAAGTCTTCCTGCTTCTGATGAACCCCATACATGTTTCCAGGCAGGTGTGTGACCCTGTGACTCAAACTGTCTCTGCAGCAAGTCAGTGCAAGAGGTAGCATGCACCCCTTGGAGAACCTGGCAGGGAGGGCCCAGCCTGCATCACACCCTAGCTACCTGAACAAGGAAAGTGGCTGTGTTTGATCCTCCTTCTTGGCTCTGGAAGGTGCTGCCTCCAGGACCTCCACTGCCCTGCAACCTTGTTGAACAGAAGCCACGCCAGCATTCAGCAGTCTACAGATCTTTTGTCTGTAGATCCCAATGGTGAACTGATTGTGGCGCCTTAACCACTAGGACCCTGTGGGAGTCTCTCAGCCACAACGTGAAGTCTTGACTTGGCCAATCTTTTGAGCAGTCTCACTCACAGTTTCTCAGTGGAAGAATGACACTGGGGCCATGCTATGGCCCATCTGCAGTGGCCCAAGCTCACCACTTGTAAAAACGCAGACACTTAAGAGTTTGCAGAGCACCCAGAGAGTATGAGATTGCAGCCACAACTCAGTCCCAGAGATAGAAACTCCAGCTGAGGCCCTTGCACTCCACATTGCAAGTACATCTCACAAGCAGGGTAAAAGTAGCTGTCTTGTAGAACTTTGCACTGAGAAAAGTTGGCAGAGGCCAGAGAGGTTTGTGGACAATAAGGAAAGCAAGAGGGAGGGAGCAGGTCTCTCCATAGTCACTACACCCAACCTCTCCCTCTCTCCCTTGTGCTTTAATTTCAGCAGCTCTTCCCACAAAACTATGAAACTTTGACTCCTGGTCTCTGAATCTGGTCAACAGGATGTTCAATTCTTGTAATGATTTGGCCCTTCTTTCAGAGCACAAAAGTTATTGTCAATACATCACCTGTGAATTGGTTAATTTCCACTCTGGTACAACAGGGAAATCAGAGAGTCAATCAGTGCTTCGATTTCTGCCCAATAAGCTCATAGAGGATCAGGCTGGTAGTGCTTATGATGACAAACAGCACTCCTATAAGGGTTTCTACCCAGCCCCAGGCAGTAAGACTATCAGCTGCAGAAGATTGAATGACCATCCCCACAGAAACATACAGTACTCCACCCACAAGCTCACAGAATAAGGGCCATCTAAAATCAGAATGAAGCCAGCATTTTAGGAGCTACTTCCAAGAGGCTTTTAAGTAAACATAAGGTGGCACTGGTATAACCCTGTGCTACTAACTGAAAAGGAAAGACTGGCAGAGCAGAGTCAGATAGCGAAGCTGAGCAAAGATGCAAAGGGGCTAGATCTGGCCTCCAACTCTGTTCCAACTCAGATTATATCAAGACCAGCCACCAGCTTGGGCCTAGCTCCTCCTGTGTGAGCCAGAGAACCAAGGGGAATGTTTCACAAGACTCTATAGATCCCAGTGGTGCACTGATTCTAATCCTGAGAGACATAATGCCAGCTAGGCCAGGTTAGATAGACAGCTACAAAATGCCTTCAAGCATCACATTGTCTGGTGTAAGGTCGAGGCTGCCAGTCTGCCACCCTAGCTGCTGTTGGGTCCTGAGAACCAATGACCTTCTAGAACTCCCTCTCAACAAGTCACTAAATGTTTACTGAGCACCCAGTACAGAAGCAGCAGATGCAGGGAGATGGAAGTAAGGTGGAACACCACCACTGAGGCTCAGCCTCGTTGCTGGGACCCCAGGGGAACGAGTCCCGGACATGGCAACACCAAAAGGGACTACTTTAGCACATGACAGAATGACCAGGGACATACCTCAAAGATCACAAAGAAACAGGTTCACCTATTCCTGCCCTGTGAACTCAAACATTCCAGGAAGAAACACTCAGTATCTCAGGGTCCTCTCAAAGGTACAAGCTCTAAGGTTACTGGACAGAGTCAGGCAGGTAGTGAGTACCTTACGGCCTTGGCATCTGCCTCCTGCCACACCATGCATGGCCTCTTCTGAAACCACAGACCCCGCCCCCAACTATTACAGCACTTCTCCAACCACAAGTTCACTACTAATCTGACCTGCTGATCTCATGGAGTCAGTCCATTCTTGCCTGCATGAGTAGAAATGGACAGCTGGCTTAAGGGAGGGCAATGGAACACTTAGGACAAGGAAAGTCTGCCCACACAAGGAAGGAAGACATCAAAGAAAGGAAGACCAGAAATTCAAGTGTTTATTGGGGTGGGGTGGGGAGTGGAGGGGAAGTGGTGCAAGTAACATTGAAAATCAATGTAACCTGCCATATAAACAGTCGAAAAACGAAAAGTCTTGATGTAGAAGAAACATTTGACAAAACTACATATCTATTCCTGATAAAAACTCTAAGCAAACTAGGAATAAAAGAGAATTTCCTTGACTTGATGCAAATTAAACCATGTGATACTACTACAAACCCATTAGAAAGATTAAAATTAAAAAGGCTGACCATCCCAAGTACTGGGCAAGATGTAAAACAACTGAGCTCATTCATACACTAGTGGTAGGCATATAAAATGGTATAATCACTCCAGAAGATGTTTTAATTAGAGATTATCAGCCCAAAAGCCCACTATCACAAATAGATAAACGAACTGTAGTCTGCTTATAAAATGAAGTGCTGACACATAACGTAATGTGCAGAAATTTCAAAATTAATTGAATAAAAACTGAAAGCAAGCCCAGATCAAAATAAAACAGCATGATTTCACAAAAATCAATGCAGAAAGAGGAAAGTGATCTACACTGACCAAAAAAAAAAAAAAAAAAAAAAAAAGGCAGCAAGCAGTTGCAAAGAAGTGGGCTGGAAGATTACAAAGAGGCAATAGGAAACTTCTGGAAATGAATATGTTCCTTTCCAGATAGATGATGATTTCTAAGGTCTATTTCTAGGTAAGTCAACACATATCAAATTGTATACTTCACATGCATGTCAATTATACCTTAATGAAGCTATAAGCTATCATGAAAATGCAGATGCAACAAAGTCCTAGAAAAAGTAGGAGGGTTAGTGAGCAAAAAGAAGGGATGCTTCTTTGTTGGAGATGAAGTTGAAAGTTCTTTTTCTTTTCAGTAAAATGAGGATTGTCACGCCCAGGTATCCCAGGAGTATCACAAGGACTAAACAACAAAAGTGAAACCACATGCAATGATCTCCTCAGAGCTGACTGGGTTCTGTAGGCCATCAGCAAGCATCTACATTTCTTTCTGGGACATTCTGCATGCCCCTTCTCAAACACCTGTGTACTGAACTGACTGAACAGTCTAACCAGGCTTCTAACCAGGCTTGGCAAGAGTGATGCCTGGCTAAGAGCCAGACCAGACCTCAGGGGATGTACTGCGTGGCTGAAGCAGGGTAAAGTGTTTTACAGATTGTGAAGTAAAATGCTCATTAACCAGCTACAGCTGAACTTCAGGGCCTGCACCTCATCAGTCCACCTATGTTTCCTCATACTTCAACTGCAGACCCAGGAGAGGGAGCCAACTGCCCAGACTCGAAGAGCAAGACCAGGAAATCTCTGCAGAGTCTGTCCTCTCCAGGTAGTCATTGTAAGCCATCACTTAAATCCATCCTCCTGACATGACAGCTTATTTCCCTCCTGGTTCTGTGTGACTTTCTCATATAGGAAGAAAGCTCTAGAGACTGAGTCCTGATCTTTCCTCGCAGATGGGACAGCCCCTCACTGCACACAGGTATGGCACAGGACTTAGCAGCGCCACATCACTAGAGCTGGAAACATGCCAGCACTTCACACAGCCCTTCAGATCAGAGTCACGTTGGGAGGTTAACACACAATATGATGTAGACAGAACTTTCTCCACCTCCCCCACCCCCTGCAGGGCTGCCAGGACCCTAGCCTCACCCACTCCCAGAGTTACTGCCCAAAAGGCAACCCTCTTTGAAGCCCAAAGTTAGGGTTCCTAAGAGAATTGTGCTACAGCTCCAGCAAGGACCAAGTGTTACTGGTGGGCTAAATTGAAGAACATCTACAGCTTGGTGGTGTTTTCTCCACTCCAATCAACAAGCACACAAAACCCTTGCTCCGGAGCTTAACTGTTCAAAGGGTAGCAGCTGTCAGGACATCACTAAACCATCAGTACTTCAGTCATCTGAAACAAAAAAACAAAAATCTCGCACACATACCTTTTCTCTCCCCCCCAGGACTTGACCAAACCCAGCCTGCTTCTGGAGTCTGACATGTAAGCACTAGCTCTGGGCTCTGGGAGGACCACTAGTCCCCTACTGGTAAGGAGAAAAGCATACATCCAAAACTGCCAAGGGGAGAAGGTAGGGACTTCAGAAGCCCCTGGGAGACCCCTCACAGATCCCGTGAATACAACATCAAAATGAACCACCAAAAAGTCAGAGCAAATCTCACTGGCACCCTCCTCAGCTACAAGAAAGTAAGGTCCGGGTCTCTCTGGCAGTGCAAGGGATTTAAGCACAGCACTATGAAGCCGTCCGGAGCCACTGCACCATGAGTTTGATTCCCTGGCCAGGGAGGTGACCCACATGGCACAGCAGCCCTCTCCTGTCTCGCCCGCTGCTCTCCTCAGCAGAGTATTTCAGTCAGTCTGCCTGCTCTGTTCCCCACTCTGTCTCTGGTAAATCCTTTCACACAGACACCCCCATACCTCTGGCCTGTACCCCAGTTCTTGTTCGCGCCTATCCTGCCCTTTTCGGAGCTCCCATAACAACGACACTCCACTCCAGTTCTTGTCATGCTTGTCCTCTCTACCAGAAACTATGTGCCTCAAGAGCAGGGACCTTGGTTTATTAACTTTTACATCCTTAGTTCCTAGACCAGTGTCTGGCACACAGGAGAGATTGGTAGTGCCAACTGATAGATGAACAGACGGAAAGAGGTGAGTGAGGTCCCACCTGTATCTCCAGTTTCTGTGCACATATTATAAACATCTCAGGGGTCTATCTCTGCAGCAAATCAGGGTCTGCAGTCACCACATTGGTGTCTCAAGGGAAAACACACTTGTCCTGTTGCCAGCTGCTACCTCCTGGCCTACGCCAGAGGTTCATGGGAACAGGGATGACTCTTGGTGGTCCTCATGACTCCCCCCACCCCCATGAGGGAACACGAAGGCCAAAGGTACTGTGTGAGAAGGGCAGGCAGAGCCTGCAGCAGGGGTAGAAAAGACTGTCACTCAGCAAATGTATTTGCTCAGCAGGGCCCAAAGGAGTCTTCCATTTTCAATGCAGTGGTCTTGGAAGTTAACCATTACAAAAGGTACCTTCTCCAACTCACCTTGGCAACCCTGACGTTATTCCAAAGGGTTACAAAGGTAGCAAGAGGAAAATCATGTGAGATTTCTGTAAAGCCAGATATTAAAGCAACATGGATACCAAACATCAAAATCCAGTGTTCTAACTGGTGGCAGGATTATCCATAAGGTGATGGCCTGCTCAACAGGGCAGGTAAGTGGAAGGCTGCTGGGAAGATGAAGGGCTGCCAGGCTTCCAAGGCCATTTGCCACCAATATACCCAATCTACTACTTCCTCCTACCATCTCTGCTGAGGGCCTGGGCTAAGGGAAAGCCTGACCACCAATTGTGGCACTTCCTGCCAAGACCCTCAAAATGCCTGCATCTCACAGAAGAGAAGGTCGGCAAAGCCTACTCAAGGCTAGACCTGCCCACTGTTAAATTTATTTTATTATTTTTTTAAAGAGATATTTATTTATGCACACAAGCACTGGAGTACAGGCCAGAGGTGTGGGGGGAGGGGTGAGAGGATTCACCACAGAGAGCGGGGAGCAGAACAGGCAGATCAGCGGAAATACACTGCTGAGGGGAGCAGCGGGCACAGCAGGAGGGGTTTGCAGCGCCATGTGGGTCCCCCCCCTGGCCGGTGGCAGGGATTGAACTAGCACTGCAGTGGCTGCGGTTTGCCTCATAGTGCGTTGCTTAACCCACTGCGACACCAGGGAGGCCCCCCACTGTTAAATTTAGAAGACAGAGTCATGCAGAGACTCAAGGTCCCATCACTAAACCTCAAAGCAAGGGGAACCCCAGTGGGGTTCTGGGAGAAGCTCACGCGCACCCATGTATTTTATTTTAAACACAGAGAACAAAGAACAACAGGAACTGGGAAGAGACAACTCCATTTTTCCTCTATTTCCTTCAATATGTCATTTGCTAACATTACTTTCTCAACATTAAAACCTTTTTTCCACCTGTTTATTCCCCCTCACCGTACAGATATATTAAAAATAATGGGCCATGGAAACTGAAAATGCAACAGTGCAACCAAGGGAGGAAAGGTGACAGGTTTTTACCACCACTGACATTAACACTTAAAATAACAGATTAAGTTTGTTAGGGCTCTGTGCCTGTCCTAACACAAAAATGGTTCTACCTAGGAAATCTGTCAGCCAGTCACCCTCACCTCATCTCAGACAATTCCATGGACCCAGGCAGCCCCTCTGCAACTGAACTGATCTGCTCCTCTTTATGTTCCACACTCCATGGTTTTCCCTCTTCTTCCTGGGCAGTCCCACTCAGGCAACAAACAACAAATCCATGTATGAACCCTGTATAGCCAATGGACCCCACCCGCCTACATGGTAGCTGTTTCCTCGGGATGTCCAAAGCAGCACATTTACCTTGCCGCAGGCTTCCCCGAAGACTGAGTTAGCCCCTTTTCTCACCTCCCTCAAGCACCGCATCTCCAAATAAATCTACCTGCACTAACTATGTGTTTTCTTAGACCCTGACTTCGAAGTCCTCTGGGGAGGCCTATACATACTCCTTTCTTATCCAGATGGTGCTCTACCTAAGAGTGCCAGTCAGACCAAGTACTATGAGGGTTACTCCTCTGAAAACATCTACTGAGTTACTACTGTTGTCACCTGTGAATCCTCTTGAACTCCAAGCAGCCCCAGGAGGTAGAATCTGAACATTACGGCTCAGTCTGAGCCCCCACAACCCCACTGGCCCAGGCCCCAGTGTCAACATTTCTCTTGAATGACTTACCTACTCTGTCCAGAGCCTGTACAACTACATAGTTGAAATTACATCACAAACTCAATTTTCACTGAAAAATTCTTCCTGCTGCTAACTAGTTTTCATAATGATGTTTAGCAGAAAATGTTCCATCAGTGCATCCTAATTTTCTTGACCTTCTCAAATTGCTAGACATTCCATTTTATTCTAGCTTCTTCAACTGTAACCATATTACAATGAACAACTTCAGATACACAACCTCCTTCTCTTGTTTTGTTTCTAGGGATAAATTTTTAGGTGCTATACTTTGCTCCAAAGGTCCAAATATTTTATGGCAACTAGTACTATCTAAACTCTCTTCACTCCCATTTTGCACTACAAAACCACCTCATTTACCATGTGGATGGGAGAAAGCAGAGTCCTGGCCAAACCACAGTGGAATGTAGAGTTGCTACTCTGCCCTTGTTGATGAGGGTGGTGGAGTGTCTCCAATGGGACGGCCGGCACAGGAAAGAAAGAGGCCCAGCATAGACAACCATCTAGGACCAGCACCAAGGTCACACTGCCTACAAGTGTTGACCGTGGCCTCGGCTTTGGTGAGCAGGCACTTGCACATCCTTATATAAAGACACACAGAAAGGAATGAGCCCCTACCCGAGCTCCAATCAAAGGTCATTATCACTGAGTCTGTCACTCTACCTGGGGAGGGACACAATGGTACAACTGCACTATGTGTTTTCTTAGACCCTGACTTCAAAGTCCAAGAGGCTGGCAGAATTAAGGTGGAGACAACAGAAGAGATCTGCCCCTCTCCCACAGCACTCTTTCAGAAAGGAACGGGGTGTGTGCCAGGAACAGGGATGTGGTCTCCCAAGACTTCTGCAAATGTCCTAGGCAATGTGAGGTCTGGGTTACAGGGATTGCTGTCTCTTCCTGTCAGCCTTCCTCTTGCCCTGAGGTCCCTTTGTGGCATACCAGATCACAACCCAAATCTAAAGCAACTTACCATTAGCTGGGACAGCTAGAGGCATTCAGTTTCAAACCACACTAGAGGATGGCACCCCATCATTCAGCCATACTTCTTGCACTGAGATTGGCCCCTTCATACCCTCACAGCAGAGGATGGCAGGGGTTAACAAGTACTAACCCCCACCCCCACCACCCCCCACCCCAGTCATCTTGCCCCAGGTCCATACAGACAGCAGACTTGAGCTTCAGACTTGGCTTTTTCTCCAGGAGTTCCAGGTGCTTTTCAGACTTCATACAGTATGAGTCATACTCCAGATGACTATCCAGTTGTCATTCCCACCCTGTGCCCCTATGCTGCTGGTTGTTGACCATAATCTCAATTCAGAAGCTTAACTATCCCCATTTCACAGATGAGAAGACAGAGACTTAAAGAAGTCGAAGGACGTGCTGAAGCCAAATGAGAATCGGAAGCCATACCCTAAAGCCATACCCATCTGACCCTGATGGGAGGGCTCCCAACTGTTGTTTCATTGTGTGCTACATCCAGGTTAATAAATCTTGTACATCTCTACTTTCTCAAGTCTGTTTTGTAGCACCATTTTTTTAAAAAAAGATTTATTTATTTACACATACAAGAACTTGGGCACAGGCCAGAGGTGGGGGTGTGAGAGGATTCACCAAAGAAAGAGCGGGGAACAGAACAGATAGACTGACTGAAATACACTGTGAGGGAAAATAGGCAAAGTCTACCGCCCCATGTGGGTCCCCTCCCTGGCCGGGGATAGAACTTGTGCTGCAGTCAGTGGCTGTGGATGCTTCACAGTGCAGTGCTTAACCCCTTGTGCCACCAGGGAGGCCCTGGCAGCACCATTTGGAGGTAAGAGGTCCACTTTCCATAGTCGTTTAATGTTCTCCATTATATTTAAGATCAGAAAACAACTACTAAGACAATCAAGTGTAGGTGAATAGCAAGGCAACTCATTTTTAAAAACTGACATGGAAAACATCAGGAACTGCTCACTCCATTGCCTGTTCTCAACCCAACCATGTATAGCTAACCCCAACTTTGTAGGCTGCCTGGTACCTCTTAACCATCATCCATACAGGTTCCTACTGTATCATCACATAGCCACTTACTAGGGCCATTTTTAAGTTGACTCTTTGACCATCCCAAGCCTATCCAGACATGACTAGCCTTTGGCTCAGGTCACACATGGGTCCTGAAGACATGGGAGGGTTTAGTCTGCCTCCCACACACACCTCATCGTTCTCACTAATTCAGCACCACCAACTGGCAGCATACCCGGTCCTGCCCTGGGGTCCAGTGCTCTATTCTTCTCCCCACCAAGACAGCTGAAATAAAATCCAGAAGACTCATACCACTGAGAAGTCATGTCAATAGCTGATACCCCCTGCACACCCTCTGAAGGCTGTGACCTGGACACAAATTGTGCTGCACGAGCCAAGAGTCCTAGCCTCTTGGGCACTCCAAAGTTGAGCATGTGCTTTTTCAGCCCTGACCCCATGCTAGGTGGCCAAAGTCCATAGCCCCCGGTCACCTGCAACTGAAATAAAGACACACAGGAACACTGATCTGTGCCCATCACCTATAATAAGCATAAGGGAGCAAGCAGGCTACAAGGTGACAACCCAAATATAATGAGTTCACTGGTAGCTGAAAAGTGGGATGTTACTGAATAGAAACCTACTGGCTACAATAAGGAAAACAAAAGTAATAAAAGATACAGTACACTGACTGTGTAAGCAACTCATACCAAATGTGGAGCCCCACTCAAACTCCTCTGCAGTAGGCATACACACCTTCCAACAGCTCTGGGAGAGGACACCCAGGAGTCCCAGATGCTGGGGTGGGAAGAGAACTTGGATTCCAAATGCCACCTGTTTGACCTTTATATTGTTTTCTCACTTTACCCTTTTTCTAAGCAATAGTATCTGGGCTTTGGGGAGCAAGTTCTATTTTTTTTCTCATTCCCAATGAGATAAATGTATAGGCTATCAAAATAAAACAAGTTCGTCTTTAAACTCCAAAGTCCTTTCCAAGGTGGGCAATGCTGACATCCCAATTCCCAGTCTCTACTGATCTACCAGCAGCCTCTTCAACTCAGAAAGGCCTGAGATTTGGCCCCTACAAAAAAAATGCCATGAAAAAGAGGTTCCTCCCTTAGGAGGAATATAACGGAACCAAAGGAGGATCAAGGAAAGGAATAAGAACAATATTAGTAATAACAATAACAGCAATAAAGACACAGAAACCAAAAATGAGGAGTCAAGGACAGACTGGGGACACCTGGTGGGGAGGGGAGGAGGAGGGTTGAGGGA
>JAGFMF010011659.1:11011059-11085790 GCA_019455555.1 Galemys pyrenaicus | reverse complement strand
GAGATGGTGATGGGGAATACATGGGGATTACAATTAATGGCAAGTATATGTAAATTTTAAAATATTTTAATAAAAAAAAAAGAAAAAAAGAAAAAAAAATGAATGAAAAAAAAACCCAGAAAAAAAAAAAAAAAGAGCACTGAGGAGGCAGACGTGAGGGCCTGCAGCAGCAGCTGGAGGAAGAGCAAACCCATGCTTCCTTAATCACTGTCTTTCTAACCTAAACCCCACACATTAAGGGGGCAGGAGTAAACCCCTGAGAAGCCCTGAATCCTTGCCTCTGCTCAGCTCTGACCAGGTCACCTCCTCCTTTGCTTAGGGCCTTTGCTGGTGGTGGCAGGAGACAGATAAATACACCGAGAGAGGGCGTTGTTGGCATAGGACTCCCAAAGAAGGGAAGACTGGGGGCAAGGAGACAGGGGGAAAAGTCCTGCAAGACAAGGAGGGTGAAGCAAGCAAACACAAGATAGGTTTGGGAACTAGGCTGCTTGTGTGGATGCTGGGGTGCTTGGGAAAGGGGTAGGGTGGTGGCCATCATCCCAAGGAGCATGCTGACCTCATCTGATTCCTTGGCTGTCCCTGCGTGACCAGAGTCCCTCCAGAAGTTCTGCAGGACCTCCCCACGACTGTCCTTGAGCAGGGACTGGGTTCCCCGAAGCATCCTCCAGGAAGCAGACCAAGTTACTTCCCTTCCCTGATCTTAGGACTCACCTATTCCAGGACA
The DNA here is from genome assembly GCA_019455555.1 of Galemys pyrenaicus. Lineage (NCBI taxonomy): Eukaryota > Metazoa > Chordata > Mammalia > Eulipotyphla > Talpidae > Galemys > Galemys pyrenaicus. The sequence goes on along the minus strand of JAGFMF010011659.1, from coordinate 11,085,066 downwards.
GAGTCATCAGCATACAGGTGCTCAGTATTGGATGAGACTGTGCGTAGGGCCTGCCATGGGACCCCACCCTAGCTGCTAACAGCAGCACTGCAAGTCAGAAAAAACGGACACAAATTGCCCCCTTCACACTGCTCGAGATGGGTGGCACAGTACTGAGTGCAGCAGTTATGAAGCGGTGGAAGTTCCTAGCTATGGAAAACCTCTTCAGGGGCCCCCCTATCGATCCTGTCTACATGTCCCTGTGGAGGCCTGCCTGCCCCAGGGAGTGAGATTGTTGGTATGAACATGGACACCTTCAGAAGCCAGCCACGGAAGAAGGTGCATGCAGGCAAGGGTGCAGGGAACTGTAAAGCTGGGACACGCTAATGCCAGGGAAGACAGAGGCCATATGGCACGTCTGACAGACATATGCCCGCTGGCTTACTCACGTCACAAGGTACTGAGCAGACACCTACTTGCTTGGGCAGTGAGTAGTTTATCACTCGGATGTAAAGAAAGCAGAGTGTTGCAACTGACCCAGCCAAGACAGAAATGTGGTTGGAGGGGCCCGTGTGCCTCCTCTTAGCAATTCTGAGCGCTCAGACACATGTGTGAAACCAGATGCTATCTACAACTGTCCCCCAAGGCTGTCTTCTCACAAACCTCTCACAGTGCTCCCCCCAACCCCAGCACAGTCTTTAGGGTCTCCCTTTCCCACCAAGCCTTCAGTCTCTTCTATTTTAAGGGTTTTGTTGGAAGATGCACAGGAAGGAGGAGGTGAGCCAGGCACAACTTGATTTATTAAGAAATAATGGTCAAGGGTTTGGGGGTTAGACCTGGGTTCACCATACATCTGGTGTTCTCAGCTCTTTGTCCCTTCATACCAGTACTGTCCCTTCAGTCAGGGCTAGTATGCCCAGTACAAAGCATGAGGGGGCCGAGGGAGTGAGGGGCTGCACAGCTACCCAGAATCTTCCAGAAATGTACAGAACCTCCTCCCTCTCCACATAATATCCTGCATCCACTCCATGTCTGATTGCTCTCAATGGGCCTCAAGTGCTCTTCAGGCTGAAGCGATCTACTTCTATTTTCAATTTTTTAATGTTTAATTGAAAAGACAATGGAGCATAGGGAAAACAAAATAAAACAAAACAACTGTTTCTATTGCCCCACACAAATGCTTCCCATTTTACTCAGAATCTGGTCTTTGTGCTCAACTGACAAAATACTCCTTCCTTTCATCTTGGTGGGGCTCTGCGTTTTCCTTCAGAACAGAGGCCAAGATGGTTCTTCAGGTTCCTGCTATCTCACTCTGTGCCTATACCAAGTTTCCTAAGCTTCTCCCAGACTATTTATTTAACAACAGTGATTATTACATGAATATATCCATTAACTCCATATACACATACACACTGCTGTTAAAATCATCATGCAGCTGTAAGTAAATTCCCAAGAGTAAACCATTGGCAAAGGGGCATGGAGGTAAAATAGTTTCTAGAGGGTCCATATGAAGCAGTTCCTGGATCCCTGAAGCAGGGTGTTGTAGTGAAAGCTGGGTGGGAAGTCAGGCTAGGGGGTGGAGAAGAGCAACAGGTCAGCCCAGAATCCCAAATTAATCACCTGACAAGGCTATTCCCACATGTTTGAATACAAGGTGTATTTTCTGATTATTAATCACATCAACATTTCTGTCTGGTGATGTCTCTGAGATTCTCAGTATGGTCTCCAGCTGGAAAGACAATGCTTCCTAAGAACAATTTAGTACACACATGTTTATGTTTTGATCAACCCACCTGTAATCCCAGTACAGGGGAATTCAGAACAGCTCAGGCATGTTTTAAACCTGAATGGGAGTTTCAGCTTGAGCACTCTTCAGAAAAAGTGTGCTTTTACTTCAACAAGTCTGGATTTTTTGGTCTACAACTAGTTTCTTCCTGTTCTCCCTCCACCCCCCAGGGAGCTTTTAGAAATGTGTAAAATTATGCAATATTGTAACTGCTCATAGTAAAGGAAAGACTATCTTTGAGAAAGAACAGCATCTGTGAAAAACAAAGTTAAATATCTGCAAACTCATCTAGAGGAAAAACCCTACCACCAGAAAAGTGGGCAGAGGGCTTATGTGTGGTTGGTGCCTATTACATTATATTCAGTTATTATTTGTTCACTGGTAGAGTAGGACTTGTCCTCACTCTAGAGAGAACAGCACTGTCTAGAGTATTTGCTTTGATTTTCCCCAGAATATACAGCTGAAAAAGACAAAGCTGTAGAGGTGTGAATCCAAACCCTTGCCCATTAAATACTTTTCTTTCTATTTGCCCATCCACCTGTCCTTTTTCATTTGGGTATAAGAAGCTCAGAGAAGTTCTAGTTGGTTGACAACCCCATTTATCAACCTACATTTAGGAAGTGGGAAGGTGGCTTTCTTTCCCATAGGAAAAGACCTCATGGAGTGGAAGCCAGGGTTTTCTAGCTGGGAGGTGTCAGGACTGGAAGTTGGTGGTAGAGGACAAGAACTCCATTCCCCTTCCCATGCCAGCCCAGAAACAGCTCCTCCTCTCTCCTTGTGGAAAAAGAGCATGGCCCCAAGCTCTTACCCAAAGCACAAACGATCCCAGATCCTAGAAGTGTACTGCTTAACTCAGTTGGCATTAAAAAATATATTACATGTTAGGTGCTTGCTAGCACATGTGGCTCGCTCATGGCTGTCATCTGAGAGCTTAGATAGAAACCATCTCTGTCAGCATGTGGTAATCCAAAAGGAAGGAGAAAGCTCTGCAAGATTCCCATATACCCCTTTCCTCTGCACCAGACAGTTTGGTCTTCTGATGAAAGTAAAGGCTAGGCCACTTATGTGGTAACAAAGTGACTGGCTATTTCATCTGGCTGAGTCTCAGTTTCATCTACGAAGTGGGATAATACCTAGTACAATGTGAACATATAGAAGTCTTCCCCCAGATAAAGTGCATAAAGAGATATCCCCTATAAAAATTACACCAGAAGACAGTGAGCACCTAATTGGTTAAGCAGGACTGGTCACTAGAATGAATCCAGTCCCTCTAGGGTCAACTGCAGTGGCAAGTCCATTACCCACTGATGGGTCTAAAATCCCCTTTCAGTTGTAAGGCCTTGAGCAAAGATAACCTCCTTCCCTCTATCACTATCTGTAACAGATAAAACCAATTCCTTCACCATCTTCTCAGCGATTTAAACAGAAGCCAAGCACTGACATGATAGTCCCTCATAATGACACCACCAGATGGCAGACCCAATGGCCCTTGTCAAAGACAGACCAAATCTCAAAGATAAGCAACATGCCCAAGGTCACCCAGGTAAAAGCACCAGTACAACATGAAGCCACTATCTGAATTCAGACTTCTTAGTGCCACTTAGGGTAGTGCCGGTACCTAATCAGAAAATGCCCAGGCTTAACCTAAGGGAGGAGTACTCAGTAGCAGGGTCTGGGGAAGCAGCTGCAATATCTTAGCTGCCCCTCGCTTGCAGGTCCAGTCTCTAGCACTGTGCAGAAAGCACACAGTACAGGCCTAAGGCTCAAAGCAGATCATACCAGCACAGCTCCAATAGACCCTATGGACCATAGGAGGCACCCTAGGGCTTCATCACAGGAGAGGAGTGTATCTCCGGGGACCAGTCACCCCATCACCCATAAGCTAGGCAAGCTGCCCCATCCAGGTCCCACCAAACCTGAAGTCTTACAAAAACCCATGTTCCTAATTCCAAGTTAGGCACAACTGGTGCTCATCACTGCTTTAAATCAGAAGTAAGCCCACATTTATGGTAAGCCAGTTACTGGCCCCAAAAGAACAAATGGATTCACTATGCACCAGCAAGGAAAAAATTAGGGTGGGGAGGAAGGTCAGAGAGGAGTTAAAGTGCTGCAGGAAGATGGGACCAAGATGCCAGTACAGCCAGGGAACAGTGCTGACCACAACCTCCCAAGACATCTAGCACTGGTCTTGCTGGGGAAGCACCCTGGGCCTTGAGACTTGAGGCAGGTAAGGAGGAACGAATCTTCCCGTGGGAGCACATGGTCAGGAGCCAAAAGCCAAGAAAAGTGGTGAGAGATAGAGACTAGGGCACAACTTACTCAGTTAATTCTGTGTAGACTTTCTGGACTGCAAGTGACAGAAAAGCTAGCTCAAATGGGCTTCATCAAGAAAAGAAGCTCACCCAACTGACTTACCCAGCTGAAGGCTTTGGGTAGAGGTCACTCTGGCCTGCCAGATCATGGTCACTCAGTCCTTCTGTCCCTCTACATTAGCCTCACTCCTGGGCAAGCTGTCCTCAAGCAGCAGATTCCAATAGTGACCAGCTCACACCGCCTCCTATGGATCCCAGACTTTAGCAAAGTGCTAAAATTTTCCTGGGCTCTGAATGGGCCTTAGGCCTAACACTGAACCAATCGCTAGTCAGAGAAATGCAACCCGATGACTAGTTCACATGCCCATTTAGTGGGCATGGACTGGAGGGAGGGAAGGGAGGAACGACAGAGCACAGAGGAAAACAAGGAAGGGAATGGAACAGGACCTAGTAAAGAACTGCTTGTACAACACTAAGAACCCCACCCCGACTCTTGAGGATCAGGAACATGAGCCATTCTCAACAGACTTCCTACAAAAATTAAGGCTATAAACCTAACTGTGACCAAAGCTACAAGGTGAATAACAGAGTTAAGATTTCAATTCAGTTCTACCCAACCCCAAAACCCCAGTTTTCACCTGGAATAGACTGCTCTGCTACATGCCACCTAAAAAGCTCACACACTATTCCAGATAGACATAAGGCCCAGCAGAGAAGTAAAATATCCAGTCAGTGTTTTTGGGCACCCAGTTGAAGTCAGTGCAGAGGGGAGAGCAGGAGGCAAGATCAAGTAGGAAGCAGCTGCATTCAACCTCCAAGATCCTGTTTGCAGGAAGGGGGTCAGTTCGGGAGAGGGCTACCCCACAGCAGTAGCCCAGGGTAGTAGATGGCCTGCAGAGTAGTGGATCATGGTACCACCAATGAACAGCACGATGAGGGCAGGAGCAAAGAAGGCACTGTGAAAAGGAATGGCTGCACATCCAGCAAGACAGTCAGAACTGGAGAGCAAGGATCAGACACCACCAGAAGCTGTGGCTTTGAACACTTGAATGTTGGGTCCCCAACGTGCTGGGCAAAGCCAAACTGACGGGGGAAGGAGGCACCGTGGGCAGGTTAGGAAATAATGGAAAAGCAGTGAGGTAAAAAGAGGGCTGGGGGACAGAAGGTACTGCTCAGTGTTAGGTCTGCAGAAGCATTCAGCACCAGCCCTCCAGCAGGCACTGAAGACAGCACATTGACCCAGTAAGAAAGCCTGGAGTGACAAACACAAGCAGCATTCTCGTGCTCAAGTTCAGCTCATCTTACAAAGCCGATGATGCCAAATTCTATTTCCCAAGTTGGAGGAGCGCTACTGGCCCAATCATGCTGAAAATCATGCCCACCGTGTGCCTAACAGAGTAGCCACACTCTCAAAGCAATGAACAGGAACCTACTTCCCTAACTGCTCAGGCTAACAAACACCCACCAGAAATCCTTAGACACCTGCAGCAATGCTCTGCCACAGCTACAGCAGTCTGGAAACACCTACTGGTTTTGTCTGCACAGAAAACCCTGGTTCTTCCATGACCCCTGAATCCCTGCAGGTACTGCTGTTTTTTAAAAAGGCCCCCTTCAGCCCACCCTGAAGTCAAGTCAAAGTGCTTCTCTACAAGTTTTCAAACTGGACACAAGAGCAAGACAGTGGATCCCTTCTTCTTCCCTTCAAGAGCTGCTGTGTTTCCTACCTCATGGGAGAAGTCTTTCTACAAGACAGAAGACACACACCCATTGGCAAGGGCAAAGAAGTTCTCCCCTCTCCCACCTAATTTCAACGCCAAACAGCACCCTTAGCTCAGCAAGGGGTGGAGGAGAGAGGTAATAAGTTCATACCCATGGTGGGGGCGTGCACTGTATCTGTCTTTGGACAGCTCAGTGGCAGCTGGTCAATCAGCCTGCGAAGGGAGAGTTTTAAATGCTTGAGAGGCTCTTCCAAAATAGAAGTGAAAGTGAAATATCCATTCACAACCCAACAGAAGCACCTAAAGCTCAACACACAGTCCACTCCTGTCGCTGCCAGGTTGCCAGCATCCAGTAGGGGGTGGACACCACGTGCTACAGAGTCTCCTGGGGACACAGGGAGGGAAAAATGAAGTTGGCCATGAGAAAGCACCTGTCCTATCACTCTCAGTCAACTCAAGGGGAAGAGGCAAGGTCCAAAAGTACCAGTCTCTGTTAACCAGCAGAAGGAGACAGACAAGAGGAAATGGGTAGGACAATCAGCCAACCAAACCCAACAACAGAGTGCAGAGCCCTGAGCTCCTGCCTGGGCCCATTTCTCAAGTCGTGTAGGTAGTTACAGAAGCTCTAGAAGAATGAGGTTCTCCTGGACTCTGAAGGTGCTCCTCAGCCCAGGATGGGGTCAGAGTTGTACCCCGGCACCTGCACTAAGATAAAGTAGCAGAAAGGTATCCAAGTGTGACGACAGGCAAATCAGAGTCTGCAAGTTTGGTCAGAAGGGGTGAGCACTCAGAACCCTACACTGTGACTACACACCAACTAACCCTCCCCCCACCCATTACTTACTGTGGACCTCATGTTTTAGTTACATGCTCTTTCTATCTAGACCCACCTGTCCCAGGTCTGGCACCACACACAACTATTTAAAGACAGCATCACACCAGTGAGGTGATTAATCCAGTATATTGCCAGTTTGCTCCTTTGACCCATGAACAGGATCCTGATGTTTCCCGGGGCATTCCCTCTATTCTGGACCTGTGAGCATTTAACTGGCAATCCAGACTTAGGAATGACCAACCTACATATTCTGCTAACTCAATCAAAGCCCAGAGAAGATGCTGGCAAATGTCTGCGGGGCCTTCTGGGAAGGCTGCCTTGGACAGTCAGGAAAGACAAATCCAGAGGTGGCAGGGATTGGGGAGGACGGTCCACTGCGTGACGTCGACACAACAAAAGAAAGAGAGAGGGAGAAAACCAGGACCTTTCCTGAGAACAGACCCACCTCTGGGCCTCTAAGTAACATGAGTCAATCATCCCTTTTGCTTAGGTTCTTGTCTGAACATAGTGCTGCCCTCTCTCTGGAAGTGTCTGACCAACAGAACTAGAAGAGTTAGGGAAGTGGAAGATAGGTGTGCAGGCAACTATTTAACTGAACACTGAAGAAAGAATGTGAAACAATTAGCAGAGAGCCAACTGTTCCTATTTTATATGCCTGTAGCTCCTTGTCATCACCCCACAGACAGCTAAAGAGCTAGCCTGACAACTGCTTCCAGGCATACACACAAAATAGAGAGAGGGGTAACTAAAATTGGGAAGTGACTCCCGGATGTGGCTTCTAGAGGGGCTGATCTTTAGAAGAGCAGTTAGCTACCTTGGGGATCACTCCAGGGAAAGAGGATGTGATCATGGCACCTCTTTCCACCTAAGGTAGAGCAAGACGATAGCAAAGAGGGGTCAAGAAAACTATGGTGGAATTAGTAGGGAGGTGACAATTAAAAAATAGCCACTGACGGCACCTGCAAAACCCAGCCCCCAGTGTGCACAAGTATGCTATGGACAGCTGCAGGGCCCACTGGCTTCCCAGAGAACCAAGTATGACCCAGGGTGTGGGAAAAGGCTAAAGAAGAGTTTACTGCCCATGCTGAAGGTAAGAGCAGGGCCAAGGAGAGAACTATGACCTGAAGGATGGTTTCAGTACGGCCATACATAGCTGAATTCTCCATCAGTAACTCACCTGACTACTAGTGTCTATGCCACATACCCCACACACGTCAGTTAAGGCCAGTCCCAGATAGCTACTTACAAAATCATCCTATGCACAGAGCAACCACAGGGCTGACCCACCAGAGATGTGGCCTAGAGAAAGCATCACCCACTTCCTGGCCCTTACAAATGAAGCCCAGAAGGGGAGGAAGTCTTCCAAGGATGATCTGGCTTTGTCACATGACCAAAGGTTGAAGAATCACAAGGTGGCATTTGGAGAGGTGTCCAGGGAACATGGGCAGGCAGGATTCTGAAATCAAGAAGCACCCTCTTTGTTAGAGGGTAAAGAGACAGGCTCAGGTACAACCCTCTTCTTACCGGGCTCAAGGCATCCCAGACAGTCTGGTTAAGGGGTTGGACTGGGCAGGGATGGAGAGCCTGTGTCATATCCACAGGCCCTCCAAGACAGGAGATGAGCACTGGGGGATGGGTGTTTCTAGTCGTGTGTCCACTGGGCCTGCTTCCTCCTTAGTACCTGCCTCTCTGGATTACAGTACAGAGGAAGTACATGAAGCTGAGAAGTACCAAGCTGGTTCTGAATACAGCCCTTTCCCACAAGATCAACAGCATCTGAGCGCCCCCACGCTCTAGACATTTGGTGAGCAACTCATGCTCTACCAAGAAGGCTGCACAGAAGTTTGGAAAAGGCAATCAACAAGACCTGTTATCAGCAGCAATACAGGGTTTTAAAGTTATGTGCGGTACCTGAGGTAAAAAATCTTAGACTAAAGCAGTAATGGCTTCCAGGAAAAAAAGAGCAATGGGGACAACAGGGTGTCCAAATGGGTGGCATAAAGGTGTCAACATCCTAGGTGTCACACATACAAAAAGGTCAGTTTGCAGATTTAAATAGATGCCATTTTGATGATAGGCTATAACTTGATATAACTTCATTTCAAAGCATGTTTTGATTGGTAGTGTCTGTCCCTGAGTTTTCTCAAAAAAACTAGCGATTCAGAATACACCTTTCATTATGTGGAAGTTCTTGAGTGTTTCCAATCACAAAAACTGACCCTGACACACAAGAGCTAGGAGTCAGTAAGTTAAAATAATTTAAGGGGACAAGACTGTAAAAACTGGGAGAGAAATGAAAATGTAAAGCCAACATTCCATGTCTATGAGGCTGAACCTCAGAAATGCACTAGAATCCTTAATCCTACTGGCCCACATGACTTAGCTTCCAATACGCCCCTCTGTGATGCTGGTCAAATCCTTGAATTTCTGCTCTTCCCTAATAAATATGAAGCACCTACCTGAGGAGGGTAGGGTGCGTTCAGAGACCCAACCAGGACACAAGTCACATAGGGCATATCTCAGCTAACATTTTATACCCTCTACTACCCAAAAGCTTTCCAAAATTCATTTTCTTCAATGGATGAATCCAGAAAAGTCTAAAATAGTCCCAGGCACATTCAAAGGCTTATAATCTCATCTACCTGGCAGAGGCACCTCACGCAACATAACCCTTCTCTTTAGCAAGTTTCAGAGTCACAGAACGAACTTTCAGGAACCTAGAGGTTAGGAGTTTGGGGCCCAACTGGAAGGTGCAGGGCCAAACCCCAACCCCAGGAATGCCTGCCTTCCCAGTCTAGGTTTGCCTTCAAACGCCACATAGAGCAAACTTAAGCCTAGTAGGAAAACTTCAAATACTTTCACATGCCACCCAGGCCCTCATAGACTCTAACATCTACCCCCTTCCCCATCCTGTGACCCAGATAGCACAACGTTTAAGAATTTTCCAGCTGTTCCTACAAGCCCTCCATACCCCTCAAGCCAGAGACAAAACAAGAACTTCCGCCCCCAATTGTAAGATTTTTCTAAAAATTCAAACCATGAAGTAGTCTAGAAAGCCATTTCACACTCTTAAGAATTCTGAACTATAAAATTATCTTTGAATAAAACACAACACATGAAGAACTCTTCCAATTGGACATAAGAGCTGTAGTACTGTCAGACTACACTGACCCACCCAAACTTCCCATGTGAATTCTCTATGCCTACCCTCTGCCCTGCCAGGCTCTGGATAGGGCTGGGCACTTCCAGGTCTGCACACTCCACACCCAGCACCGTAAGTACTTGCTAAAACGTGCATTTGACCTCAGTTTACCACATCTCTCCATGCAGTATGACTCAGTTTATGGTCGAGATGTAAGTGTATTGCCTCCGAAGACCTGGGATTCATTAAGACTTTAAACAAATGTGGGAAATTGGTAGACTTTCCTTATGCAGGAAATGTTCAGGGAATCCCTATGTTAGTATCTTCTACTAGTGTGGGTAGTATGTGAAGAAGAATACTTCCAGAAGGGGCTCTGAGCTGGGCACTAGCAAGGTTAGGCTGAAAATGCATGGCCTGTAGCCACCCATGAGCTTACAAGCTCAGTCACCCATCCTGTCAGTTAAAGGACCCCAAAGGGACTAGGAGGATTGAGGAAAGACCACCACCAAGAATAAAAGGAAAATGACTTCTACGGGCAGACAAAGCACCCAGCTTCCTGAAGGCAAGTTACAGTGGGGGCTGAGCAAGCATCCCATTGCTAGACCAGGTCAGACTGGAGCTCTGTTGGAGATGTTCATGCAGATACTCAAAATGAGGTACAGAACATCCCCCCAAAATCACCTCCTGCCCCCCAAGTCTGGCACTCTCTAAGGTGCAGGTCCTGCACAGGCAGCTGCATCCTGAGCCCAGCAGCTGGGTGACTACACACCTTTTACATATGTATCAAGATAAAAGGCCCTTCCCACGGGCTAAATCTGGATAGTCCTCCAGGCAGGATCACACACTCCAACTAAGACCACCTGAGGACCACCAGGACCTCTGAGAAGACTGAATGTAAAGTCCATCTTCTGAGGGAAAAAGGGAGTCAAACAAGCACTTACAACAACCAACATTTGTCACCTGTGGTTTCCCAAAGCCCTAAAATGCCATACTACTATCCTCATAAACCCTGGCAACAGTGTACAAGCCAAGAGGAATAGCACTAAATTCGGACAGCCAGGATCATCAGGCAGGGTCCACATGTTTAGAGTTCATACCTTTCAATATAGTGGAGGAAAACAGAACCAATAAGCCTCCATTTTACAATGTGTAAGATTCCTCTTTTCTGCAGGAACACAGGCATCTTAAATTAACATCCAAACTTTATTTTCCAGCAGAAAATAAAGTTAAAACATAGGCTCATGAAAGTTCCATGGTAGCTGGAAGTTGCCACATCATGGTTCTGTTCCTGAGTCTAGCCCAGGATTCTGTCCCTGACAGACACCTTAAGACGTTTCCAGGACAGGCTGCCTGCTGTCATTGACCAGTCAGATCTATCACAGGTAAATCTACCCAAGGTGTAATCGCATACAGACATGTCTGGGATAGAAGATGCACCACAACAACACTGCCCTCTCTAGCCTCTTCCGAAGTCATCCTTCCATCTGAGAGCAGCACACTGATGTTTAGGGTTGGGAGCACCAGCGCTGTCAACATAACTTCAGGTTAAGCCCCTAACTTTCGGCCATTCACCTCAAGTCAGTCAGAAAACAAAAGCATTTCATCCGCTCTTGCCTATGGAAGAACCCACTAAGCAACTCCTGTCACAACATTGTCAGTATCTATACTTGTAGACAAGGGAATTCTCACCCCCCACCCCCACCCCATCACCATCCTTTGCAGGAGACTAGCAAAGTGTAGCACAAAGTCATGTTAAGTATACAAACTTATAGAACAATTTATGTTAGCCTCTACTGCCCCTTCCAAATCTGAGACCTAGACATGGAGCTTTATGAGGTGTTAATGCTTGAGGACCCTGCAGCCCAGGAAAGCTAAGCAGCACTTACAGCTTTAAATTCCTAGTTGGGAAAATCATCCTTCCTGCCTGTGCCTCTGCAGGGACACCTTGATCACCTCACCTTGGCACCTGATACCTACAAAACAAGGAGGCTGCTCAATGGAGAACCTTTCTGCAGGAAGCACTGGTAAGGCGGTCTATCCAGAATGAGTCCAAGTCCTCTTTCCCGTGGAGCTCACCTTTCTATGCCACTTTTTCACTTCTCATGGGGATATGCCATCTTGGAGTTTTGCACTGCAATTTCTGTGACCAAACTGTGGGCACAGTGCAGTCACCAGGCTTTTCAGTCAAAGGAACACTAATGTAGCTTCTCTGTCACAAGTCCAAAAGAACTCGGGACTGCCAGTTTATCAAGACTCAGAGTGTGTGCCCATGCTCCTGTTCCCAAGAGAAAGGCGGCACCAGCATATGCACAGAGCCTGTTTTGGTCAGCAAAGCAGAGCCTCAGCTTTCATGAAATGATGCATGTCTGTCTGATGGAAGCCGGGAATATCCACCTGCTGAGGAGACAGTGCTCGGTGGGCTAGCTAATCTGGGCAGGACAGTCCTCAATGCCATCCACAAGAAGCAAGATTAAGCTGGAACTTGATTTTCAACACCTGTGCTGACACACACCCCCAACAGAGTAAGACTTCAGCTGGTCTAAAAACCTGTTAGTTGCTTTTTGAAAAGGAGTGCAGAAGACTGACTTTATTTATGAGTTGGCAGAAATTACTCAGACCTGCTGCTAGAAATTCGAGTATTCCAGAAAGCAGAATTTAGAGCACAGAAACCACTTTTCTATTAAGAAGGCCTCTGTCAAGGAAATGGTCACTTCCCTAACTTTTCAGATAACTGTGGATATTAGGTCAGCTCCCTGGCATTGATTTTTTTTTTTTAAGCAAAACCTAAGTTTATTAACCATGACAGCATGCTCACAAAGGTAACTACATGACACAATTCTCTGTAGCATCGTTCAAAAGAGGTTTAATTTTAGTGTTGGCTCTTCAACACTGTCCCCATTTCTTTTTCCATGAGCATCTTAAATATGTGTCAACTAACTATCCAGAAGTGAAGTTCATAACTGGGTAAGGTAGACAAGGCAGCTGTATACTCAATGCCTTGCTGAAGATATTCATTCCCACCTGAGTTCTGGTGGATGGAGAGAAACTGCAGACAGGCTGCACCAGCTCCGTCTGCAACTTATTTCACTCACTGAGTTGAACATCTAAGTGGGTTTCGCTCCAAGCTGCACTGGAGGTCCTGTCACATGCCTTTAACAATGCTCACCGATGGTTTAGGACAGTGGCTACACTTAAAGGAGGCACTTGTCCTCACTGCTCATATTTCTTGATTCCATCCACCACACTTAGGTGAGTAGGGTTCTATTCACACCATCACTAGAGTCCCCCAATTCTACACCATGTTACCTAACCTAGGGCTTACATTCCAAGCAAAGCACGAGGACACCCAGAACTGAGGTTTGTTCCCTCCCCCTGTTACTGGCTAACTCTTCTTCCTGCTCCCCCTTGTCTTCTCCTAGGACCCTTCAGATGACAGCCGTACACAACACTGGAACCCCTGAGGTCACTGCCCTGCCTAATCTACAACATTTTGACAGCTTGTCAAAGTGCCTCCTGATCCCAAAGCTCTCCCAGGTGGCATTAAGAATCAGAGCTATTATCTCAGCAAGCTCTCAGATTCTCCCAAAGACAAGCCAGCACGTGGAATTCAAGAAACTGCACTCTGATTCGACAAACCTACCAAAACCTCCAATGCTACATGTTTCATGTCACTTGTTCTATCCTCAATATTTGAATCCTGGGAATTGCAGTGGCACCAGTTACAACAAAAATCCTGTAAAGTTTTATATAGCTTATGCCTACTCTACCCCCAAAGTCATAACAAAAATGTATACAACATTTGTTAAAGACAATTTCCACCAACTCAATTTTAATGAGGCCTGAAATCCAGAGGTAAGAGAAATCCTTATGATACAGAAATCACACCCTAACAATCATAACTCCTCAGTGTCTACAAAAAATGTGTAAGTCAATGTGAATTATTCCAAAAATACCAAGGTAATTAACTAAGCTCACAAAAAGGAAAAGGAAAAGCCCCCACAGAGAGGGAAACCAAAATTACCTGGCCAAGCCCAAGATGATTTTTTTTCTTCTATCCCAGCATATTAAAAAGTGATCTCAATGGGCATTTCTTGATCTCCTGAAAAATTCAGGGGCTCACTTCATACCTGGATGCCACCGTATCTTCCTATTGCTCAACCTGCTCCTGCCATAGGGGAAAATGACCCCTCTAGCCAAGACCCCCCTGGAGAAAATATGAGAACAGATGAGTCTTCCCCTACATACACTGGAGGGGGGGTAAAAGGGAAGGAGAGGTCCCTCTGCAAACAGTGGCCTCAGTGGAGAAGCACCTGAGAAAGCAACAACCCCGGTTTAACCCTGACAGTCTAGGTCACAAGCCACCAGGCTGGGCCCCCAAGTTGGGGGAAGGGACAGCGGAAGCAGGGCTCTTGGGGGAAGGGGAGGGAAAACAATCATCTCTAATTCATACCCAAAAGCAAAGCTAAGCCAGGTTGGAGAGCAATGGGCACTTAAGCCCAGAAAGGCAACAGAAGGATCCCACCTTCCCCATGATCATCTTTCCTTGGCAGAGACCTCAAGAGGGATACGGCAAAGGTATGTAGAGTCGCAGGACCCAGGGGGACTCTCCTAGCGCCCTAGGCACCGGGCTAGAGTAAAGCAGACCTAGGGCTCCCCTCCAAATCGAAAAAGGTGTTTCCAGCCTAGAGGAGAGGCAAGGAGGTCCTCCCTGATCACCCAGGAAGCCGAGACGCGGCAGGCACCGGCTACCCTAGTCATACCCCGGACACCAGTTGCTCCACAATCTTTCTCTCTCTCCACCTCCCGCCGGGAGGACTTCCCGGGGGTCGCGGATCCCCAAGGGAGAGAGAGGCGGGTGAGTTCATTCAGGAGCCGCAAGTGTCGTTGAAATTGGAGTGGGTAGGGAGGAAAAGCTCCGGTTTGGGCCCCCGTCAGTTCCCTTCACCCAGGCCTTACGGAAGCCTCGGCCTCACGTACTGAACGCCGCCGGGCCGGCCGACATGCCCCCGGCTCGGGGAACGAGAGGCTGGGATGGCAGCGGCTCTCGGGGTGAGATGGGCGTCGGACGGGTCCTCCAGAGCCCAGAGGACGAGGGGCAAAGGAGAGGGGGAGGGTCCCAGGCCCACGCGGCCTCCGTCCCGGCGCCTGTGACTGGCACTTACGTTGCTCTGGGGGTCGATGGCCTGCAGCAGCCGGTCCCTGATCTGCTGCGGAGACGCCGGAGCCGCTGTCATTGCCTGGGCGAGGCGGGGGGGAGCGGCCGGGCCGGCGGGCGGGCGGGCTGAGGCGGGGGACGTGGGTCACTCACTCGCCGGCCTCCGGGAGCGGAGCCTCATGTTCCCCACGGCGCCAGGGGAGGAGAGGGCGCGTGGGGTGGCGGAGAGGGGAGCCGGGCTCGGGGCCCGGGGCGCCGCCGCCACCGGAGGAGGAGGAGGAGCCGCCGGAGCCGCTGCCGCCGCTGCCGCCGCCTCGAGAACCAAACTCCAGTGAGCTGCCCCCGCGCGGAGCATTCTGGGTAACCCGCGCCGCACGCAGCGTCGGCGCCACGCTGAGGAGGTTGGGAGATAGGGCGGGTCTTAGGTGCTTAGGCCTAGGCGGGGCCTCGTTCCCGCTCCGCCCAGCACATTTGCGCTTGCGCGCGCAAGCGCACTGACTTGTAGCCCCGCCCTTTCCCGTCGCCCGTTCGGGGAAGCCGTTGGGAGGCGGTTGGGCGGGGCAACGGCTCTAGCTGCAAGCCCCGCCCCCTACCCGGTAGGGAAGCTTAAACGTGCCCAGCGCACTCTGCGCCCGGCTCTGAGGTGGTTGGGGTGGGTAGGAGTTCTCTCCTGGGTAGGAATGACATCCCCATCCCCGCGTGGCGCCTACGGAGGCCACGGAGTCATGGGCGGGAGAGATGCCAAGCTCTCTGGGCCGGGAGTCCGTGCCAGCCGCTCGAGGGCAGGCCTGGGAATGAGGGGGTCAGTCCTGGGAGTGAGGGAGAACGTCCACATCTAGGTGCTGCGAACGGTAGGGTTTACATGTTCGCGCGGAGACGCCTCGGACCCTCCGGGGGGCTTGGATGCTGGACGCGGATCTGCGGCTTCTGGAGCCCCAACAGAAGCCAGTAAAACACGTCTTGGAGGAGCTACCGCCCCGATTGCCGGAATTCCAAAGCCACCCTCTTGGAGCAGACCCTCAGATTGTAAACCTGAGTTCTGCGGAGAACCTCAGCCCCCGCGCCCTCTATTGTAGGGGCGTCCTATGCGGTGCGGGTTGTGCAACAGCATCCCTGGTCTTCACCCACTGGAAGCCAGGTGTGGCCCCTCCCCCAGAGAACTCCCGCGTCCAGGAGCACCCTCCTTACCGGAAAGGATGACCTAAAATGACCCTGACCATTACCACATGTCTCCTGGTGGGGAGAAATGCACCTACTGAGAATCACTGGTTCCACCCTGCTTTGCGTGCTGGTGTTGGAAAGCTGAAACCTTCACAGTCTGAAATAAATGTCTCATACAAGAGGTAGCCAGACCCAAGGTGACCCAGAGTTGTTAACCTGAAATTGTTAATGTTACATCCAAGGGTTTCCCCTTTAGGGAAAATCCTTGGGGCAAGCTCCTCCCAACCCCCAGCTGTTAGAAATCCTGTCCTGAGAAGGAGTGAATGGATTAATATCCACAGCCTAGAGAGAAATCATTTTTTCCCCCTAGTCGTTTTGGGAGGACCCAGATTTAAGCCAGGAGAGAGGCTGCCAGTGATAACCACACGTGTCCCTTGGATCTGTGCTACACCTGTTAATCTTGCATTTGTCACGGTTCTGGGAAGTTTTATTTGAAAAAGCGGCTGTTTCCACACGTGGCTGTGGTCGCTTGCTTCTACACATGTGAAATGGTTTATATCACTTGTCACGGAAACAAATACTGGCAAAATAGTTCTCTTTAATTTCCTCACTCTCCCTCCTAGAATGAGAAGCATTGTGTACATGGTTCAAGTTGGACACCCGCCCATGTGGAGATATTCTCTCAAGTAAAATAAACTTCTCCCCCAAGCATATTCGGGTCCTGTCTCTATATTTCTAGCTCAGATGTATGGTATCTTATTTTTCAAAACAAAGATTGCAAAGAAATAAGCAGTGTTTTGCAGGACCAAGTTATTTAAAAACAATCTGAAAAACACTCATATTACCTATTCTTTTTAAACTAAGAATATTAGAATGCTTGTGAGCTCAAGGGCATCCATACACTCTTATGTCCCCAGTGCACAGAAAAGTGCTTGTTAAATCTCTGAAATGAGTGACGGAACACCTCAGATTCAGATGCATGGAATCTGTATACACACACCCAGACATCTGTATGCAGGTCAGTTCCACAGATCTGATAGACTGTAGGGTTCAATAATGAATTAACTTTATATATTTTTAAAAGGTTTATTTACTTATACATACAATAACTGGGGTACAGGCCAGAGGTGGTGGGGGGGGGGGGGGGGGGTTCNGGGCGGGGGGGGGGGGGGGGGGGGGGGGAGGATTCACCAAAGACAGAGCAAGGATCATAACAGGCAGATGGACTGAAATACTCTGCTGAAGGAAGCAGCAGGTGAGACAGGAGAGGTCTGCTGCGCCATGTAGGTCAGCTCCCTGGCCAGGGAGCAAACTCCTGCTTCAGTGGCTGCAGATAGCTTCATAGTGCTATGACTTAACCCCTTGCACCACCAGGGAGGCCCCTAAACTTTATTAAACATAATAGACACTAGATACACAGGATGCAAATAGACACACAGAGGTACAAATAGTTTTATTCCATATTTAACATATATAAAAGGCTGCTATATAAAAGCATGCTTGAAATGGTAAAGAATGAAGCAATAGATACTTAACAGAAGTCTTGAAAATGTCAGCAGCGTTTTCTAAGTGCTGGATAGAACTCTTGGTTAGGAGGCCCCAAAGAGAGTAAAGGAGAGGAAGTAGCTGAGTCCATGACTATCTCTTTGCCAAGGGAAGGTGGCAGGAGGGTTTTGTTTCGAGCCTGAGCAATCAGCATCCTCAGCCATGTGTGGCAAGAAGGGAGCAGCTTCCTTCTCCCTCGACAGCTGCAGGGGCCCAAGCATAACAAGAGCTTCATAGACAGAAGCCATGAGCAGGTGGCTCATGACTTCCCTGGATCAGCCTCCCATTGTGACACTTAGTAACAGCAGGAATGCATTGGACTGACTAGCCCCTCTGTCTACGTAAGTTCCAGGGAGTTGGGCAATTTAAAGAGGTAAGTTACTGGACTTACCCCAATGTGGTATGTGAGGGCTCTTGGTGATTAAAAGGAGAGACAAAGATAAGCCAATCTACCACCCTCACTTTGATCTGTACGTTTGCTCTGAATTTAAGTCTGGTGGAATTTTTTAAAAAACACTTTCTCACTAACTCCTTCAGCTATATTAGTGATGTCTGTACTGCATCAATGTACATTCAAACTCTAGAAGTACCTAGAGTTGGGTTCCAGAGTTCTGCTTGACTTTGTGGCAAGTTCTGTTTAAAAGTAAAACCAATTTTGATTGGTTTTGAATAGCCCCTGACATGTTGCAGCTTTTAGGAAGGGCTTCACGGATAGGCAAAAGAACTCAAAACAGTTTTTATCTGTCTCTGTCTCCAAGCTGGGGAATACAAAGATGTACAAAGCCTGCTCCTGGGATGCAGTTCTGCGGCATTTCTCCTGAGAGCATTTCATGTGGTCATATCCTCTGACCTTGTGTTTCACAACTTCTAGAAATTCATCCAACAGAGGCAATCATATGTAGACAAATGTGTGTATACAAGGACATTCACAGCAACATTGCCTAAGGGGCAGAAGGCTGGAAAGCAATTTAGTAACAGCAGTATATATAAATAAACTGGGGTTCAGTTCTCAAAAATGAGGTGGTTATGAGTGGGAGGGACCACAAATTCTCAACCTCTTTCTGGATAGTAGTCTTATGTGTATATGTACATGTAGAATTCACCAAACTGTCTGTTACTGTAGATTAAGTTTTGACGATTAATAAAAGGGTATATAAAGACAATCATCTAGTCATTATGAATCAGTATTGAATGAGGCTTCCCTGGTGGCCTAGGGGTTAAGTCTCAGCGCTCCCACCACAAAGACCCACCTGGATGGCCTGAGTTCACTCCCAGCCAGGGAGCTGACTCACATGCTTCAGCAGACCTCTCCTGTCTCACCCACTGCTCCCCTCAGCAGCGTATTTCAATATATCTGCCTGTTCTGCTCCCCACTCTGTCTCTGGTGAATCCTCTCAATCCCCCACCTCTGGCCTGCACCCCAGTTCTTCTTTTTTTGTAAATAAACCCTTTATTAACCTTAAAAAAATGAATATTGAATAACATGGGGAAATGTTCCCAATTTAAATGATAAAATGCAGTATATAAACTAAATACATTAGGATCTTAATTTTAGTTTTACACAGACACACACATGCGCACGCACATGGTGCAGAGGAAAATATACTCAAGAAAAGAAACCGAAATATTTATAGTAGTTATCTCTGACGGGTAGAATGATAGGTGTGTTCTGTCATTTTCCTTGCAGTACCACATTTTCTAGAACACAATTGCCTTCTGGGCATCTCAAGTCCTGGGGTTGCTCTGACCTCTAGTAACTTCTGCTCTCACCCTCTGACTCCAGTACTGCTAATGCGGAGTAGGCCTATAATTCCAAATCCTGACCATAGATTTGCTATCAGGTAACTGATGGACATCTCGCTAGTCCTAACAGTTTGTTTTTCCTGCTGCCCCAGGTCTGTTATTATTTTAGTAATAATGAGAAACACTACAGAGAGTAACATGTATTGTGTACAGGGACACATTTTGAAAAATGTGTCATTAGGCAGTGTGTCACTGTGTGTAATTACACAAACCTAGATAGTACAGCCCGTTGGGACCTCTATTGTACATGTGATTCTTTGTTGACCGAAATGTTGTTATGCAACACATCACTGTAATAGATTTTTTAAGCCACTTAGCATGGGGGGGGGGTGGTGGACATATGTTACCAAGCACTATTGTACAGTTAAGTCCTCACTTAAAGTCACAGATAGGGTCTTGGAAACTGCAACTTTAAGTGAAACAAGGTTAATGAAAGCAAGTCTTTGAATTATATGGTTTTGTTCATCCTAGGGGTGTGAGGGCTCTAATCAACATTACAATGAAGCAACTTTTATTCTCATCACTGTTATAATGAAACAATGTTGAGGAAAACCACTTTGGGGACCTGCTGAACTCTTCAAATGACACTGTGAAGATGCACGAAATTGAAGAGTGAAGAGACTCACAGTGACAGAAACTCCATGGGCGCAGCTGGGATCGCAGGTCAACCTACTTATGAGCTATACCTCCATGGCTACTTGGCTGCTGCTCACCTCCCACCTTGTGTTGCCTTTGTTTACATGTCCTATCCTCTCCTAAACCGCTGCCCTGCCCTGCCCCACCCCACTGATAATCCTTCTCTGCTCTGATCTGCTGTACATAACATCCAGGCAGGTTTATTTTCTTGATTACACCAATCTTCTTCAGTTACATACAGGATACACAATAATTGTACATAAAAATAAGTTACTTGTGCAGCTCTCCTGTCTTCCTATACTACGTAGGCATTTCTATCAAAAACCTTCCTTTGAAAGCAGCAGCAACAGCTCTCTGCCTACCTGTGTCTGTGTCTGTGTAGGTGTCTCTTTTTCCTTTCTCCTTTTCCTAATAAACCTGTCTTTTTAAAATGTTAAAAAAAAAAAAAAGTGATCGCAGCACACACACAAAGGATATCTTTCCTGTTCTACTACTCTCCATGCTTTTTCTAGGAGCTATGTACCAATCTGTATTTAATTTGTCAGAACACAAACCAGGTAATATATTTTGGAAATTGTAAAAGTGCATTTTTGTCCCTTTCAAATTTGCAGTCACAAAATTACTCTTCTTGCTTTCTTTTTAAAAGATCTCAAAAAACTTGCTGAAATATCAAGTAACCAATTTGAAATGTTCAGATGACCTAATTATTCAATAAATGATTTAATCTTTTGTCAGATTAGAGGCTATTTTGCTAAATGCTGGCATATGTTCTTGACTTTCAGGAAGCAAAGAAACAAAATCAGTAACTGTTCTAATTCTCTAGAGAATGAATCTGATAAACATTTTATTTAAATGCCTATAGAAGTAAAGAAGATAATCTTTTATTCTTTACTGTGGGACGAGCTATAATTTTGTGACTTTCATCTATGATTAGCCTTTTGTACTGCAGCTGGCTCTTTCTGATGCAGGGTTTGCATCTTTTTGTGACTCACCCTAAAAACTCAGGGGTCTCTTATGTCATCTGGCCTAAGTCCTTGACCCTCTTGTCACATACCACATGTCACATACTGCACACACCATCCACATGCATGTTACTTCTCACCATCCCCGAGTGGACTCACATCAGCCACCGAACTATCCAACTAGGTGTCTTGGTCCTTGCTCATCAGAGGAGCCAAAGTCACGTGATTGGATTTGGGGCTGGATGATGACTCTAGCCTAGCGCACAGGGTTCCTGGACCAGCAGGAAAACATCGGAACCCAATCAGGTACAAGCCATCTCCCCAAGGAGCAGACAGGAGTTAGTGCTACAAACAACAGGAGACCATAAAGAGGGCAGATGGAAGCCACAATAGAAGACCCCAAACTGTTCAGTGAAGGTGTTAGACTCTAACATAAGCAGCAACATGATGAGGAAATCTACAAACAAACAGCAAGGGAGGGTATGCTTCAAATTCTGGTGTGTCCCTGTTACATACAGACATATGCCGAGAGGGGACATCCCCAGTGACAGACAGGACAAGGACTTGAAGGCACAGGCCACAATCCCCTCCCAACCATCCCTAAACCTCAAAGCACTAAAATCTCAGTCTTTTAAGTTTGCAACAAACCCCTTTGGTGGCAAAGCTTGTCTGAGGCCCTTATAGTCCTGGCTTGTCTGACTATGTGTCACTGTGGAATGTTTAGCTACAGAAATACCACAGGGCCAATGAGAGGGCACTAGCCCAGACATGTCATTGGCTGGATGGGAAGCTAGTGGAAAAATTCTGGATTGGGGATTGGGTCTGGTCGCTAAGATTCAGGATAGGTTGTACCAGTGAGACCTACTATGCAATGGGCATGCCATATGCTTTCCTCACATAAACTCAATCTGCATCAGCAGGCAAGGGTGTCAGCCCAATGAAGAGGAAGCAGTGGCAGTGGATGGGGACTGATCAGGGGACCAGGGCTTCACATCAGCCCTGCCAATGACTCATAGGACTGGGGCCAGGTCATTTCCCTAAACCTACCTCAATTTCCTCATTGGGAAGACAGGCAAGATGGCACCACTCTGGAGGACTATGCTTATGGCAGAGGGTAGGGATAACAAATATAAAGCCCTGGCACGATAAATGTGACTTCTGTTCACATAGTAAAAGGTTCAGTTCAAGAAAGAACCCCAATCCTGCTTGCATATATCATACATGCGTATCACCCCCCACCATAAGCCACAAAAACAAATCTCACAGAAGCCAAACACAGTACACTGTACAGACACGTTCTATACCACATGCACATCACACACAATCTTACAAATCACATGTGCATACACCACACAGTTCATACAGCATGACACGTGCACCACACACATCATAGACAATAACACACCACATACACACCAACACATGTACCACACATCCCACATGATGCTCAATGTGCACACACACCACTCATTCTCTCTCTTCTCCCCCTTCACACACACGCATGTATGTGTGTACCATTATTCAAAATTCCTCCTGGCCTTTCTTGAATCTGCAGTGCCCTGTCCAATGTGGCCGAAGCCATGCACTCTCATGTGAGAGTACAATTTGATGCAAAGTGGATAAACAAGGAATCTATCCATACCCATTTTCCCTTACTCCAAGGTCAGGGTCTTCCCTTATTTTATCCGGGCAACTATATCCATTTGTCTTGAAGCAAATCTCAGAATTAGAGAATCCTGTCAAGACCCAACAGCCTAGGGCCTCCTCCCTGGTGGTGCAGTGGGTTAAGCAACACACTATGAAGCAAACAGCAGCCACTGCAGCACAAGTTTGATCCCTGCCTCCAGCTAGGGAGGGGACCCATATGGTGTAGCAAATCCCTCCTGCCTCGCCCACTGCTGCCCTCAGCAGTGTGTTTCAGTCAGTCTGCCTGTTCTGCTCCCCACTCTGGTGAATCCTTTCACCTCCCGTGACTCTGGCCTGTACCCTAGCTCTTGTGTGCATAAATAAATAAATCTTTAAAAAAAAAAAAAAAGAAAAGGATGACTTTTCTACAAGCTGTTTGTGTCTTTTTCTTTTTTAACCTCAAAACATAATGTTGGTTTTTCCCACTTCCCCTGAATGCTCCACCTGATTACTTCTGTGTGTGTGTGTGTTTTCTTTTCTGACTATAGGTAAATCAGTCAATATAGCAAAGCCTAAGCAAAGATTTAAAGAACTGCCCTCCGGTAAGTACGTGGGAACTCTGCTACACTAGTCTACCTTTGTGTGTGTTTGAAGTTTCCCATTTAAGATTAAAGAAAAGCAATCAGACAGCCAGGTTAAATCGTGGCTCATCTTTGGCTATGCTCACTTCACAGTGGGAGAGTTGCATAGTTGAGAAAGAGATGGTGGGCTCCACAAGTCATAAATAGTTACTGTCAGGCTCTATCAGGCAGAATAGCCCCTTCACTCCCAAAGATGTCCCTATGCTAATTTCCCAAGCCTAAGTAAATTATGAGACACAGCAAGGAGAGCAGATAGAAGTAATTGACCTTGAGATAAGAAGATTATCTGGATTGCCAAGATAGAGGGAAGAGGGAAGAAGAGTCAAGAGTTAGAGAGATAGCATCATAAGAAAGATTTGACCATTGCTGGACTGAAAGATGGAGGAAGGGGCCATGTACCCAGGATGCTGGAACCTCTGTAAAGTGGAGATGGAAAGGAAACATTCTCCCTTTGAGCGTCCAGAGGGAACCAGCTCAACAAGTACCATTTTAGTTCAGTGAGATCCATTGTGGACTTCTGATTTCCGGAATGTTAAAATAACCAATCTGTGGTTTTAAGTTGTGAAGTTTGTGGTCATTTGTTATAGCAGCCACACAGGGAAAACAGCTTACCACTCTCCTCTTGAAGGAGCCTGCCCAGTTTGAGTTTTCTGCAATGTGGTATTTCTAAAATGTAGTTATCTGTGACTGAAGGTTTGGGTAGTTTATGGTAATTGAGATGGAAGCTGAAACAGCCACATATGGCCAGGGGCTACTGAATGGCCAACATAGGGCCTCACTACTCAAATCGTGGTCCAGGGCAGCATGGACATCCCTGAAGGAGATTACTAATGTGCAATCTCAAGTTCTGCCCGTCTTAATGAGTGGGAGCCACATTTCACCAAGGCCACCTCTCACCTTGAGATCAATTCATGGGACATTGCAGTCTGAAACAATGGCTGAAGCTACAACCCACTTTCACACAAATACTTTACTGTGGGACCGCAGAAGACTAAGACCCTTTGTGGCAACTCCCAGAGTCTTCCTAGACCACATGGAGAGTGTTGTTTTTTGGGGTTTTTTTTAAGTATTTAATGCTTAAGGCATACCATTAGCCAAGGAGATGATTAATATACCAGGCCAGATCCCTGACTGTATGTTATAGGCTGAATTGTGCCCACCTCCAAGTTCCTATGCTGAAACCCTACTTCCCAATGACTGTATTTATAGAATGGGCCTTTAAGGAGCTAAGTGAAATTAAATGACATCATAAGGATGGATGCCTGTTGCTTGATACCCTCATAAGAAGAGAGACATGACGCAAGCACTCAACAGAGGGAGGCCACATGAGGCTATGCTGTGAAGGCAGCCATTGGCAAGTGAAGGAGAGAGGTCTCACCAGTAACCAACCCTGCCGGCACCTGACTTTGGATTTCCAGCCTCCGGCACTATGAGAAATAAATATCCATTGTTAAAGTTGCCTAGTCTGTGCTATTTTGTCATAATAGCCCAAGCTGACTAAGACCTTATTTACACCTTACAAAACCCCATCAAAAATGTTTAATATTACCTTACTTTATTAAAAGTAATGACACTGATAAAAACACCCTACTGTACTGAGTGTCTACCCTTTATCAGGTGAGTTAGGGGCCAGCGTCAAGGCTCCGGTCTTCACTGTCCCACAGTAAGGAATTACAGATGAGGACACGGAGGCACAAAACAAGATGCTGCCCCGTGCCATACTCTAAATGACAGAACCTGAGCCTGGCCTAGACTTCCATCTTGCTTTCTGTCACAACTGGTTTTTCCACTTTCTCCCCCGATTCATCCAGTAAACTCTAGCTAGATGCACTGAAGCTTTATTCCCCCTAAAATAGCTTCTGTAGCTCCACCATATTCTGTGGTCCATTTAATATCAAGCGCCATGACAATAAGATGAACTGAACACAGATGAACAGGAGCCACCACGTTAGAGCCATCCTTTTCTTTTCTTTTTTTTCAGACTGTTCTGTTCAGGCAAGTAGTTGGCAAACTTTTCCGAAAGAGAGAATAAATGTGTTCAGCTCTGCAGGCCAGATGGTCTGTCAAAAGGACTCAATTCTGTCCCTGTAGCTCAGAAGCGGTCACCAATGATACATATATAAAATCGAACAGGTGTGGTAGTACTCCAGTAAAACTTATCTGTGGGTAAGAAAATTGAATTTGGGCTTCCCTGGTGGTATAGGGTTAAATCTTAATGCTATCACCACTATGGCCTGAGTTTGATCCCCAGCCAGGGAGCTGACCAACATATGGCACAGCAGACCTCTCGTGTCTTGCCCACTGCTTCCCTTAGCAGGGTATTTCAGTAAATCTGCCTATTCTGTCTCTAGTGAATCCTCTCAACCCCGACACCTCTGGCCTATACCCCAATTATTTTATGCAAAAATTAAAAAAAAAAAAGATTAAAAAACCCCAAACCTTGAATTTCCTTCTTGATCATTTTTAAACCATTTAACAATATACAAATCATTCTATTTCATGGGGCTGTCTCAGACAGGTCAGATGTGGAGGCAGTTTTTTGATCCCTTTTCTAATCTAAGAGAACCCCTGGGTTGAAAAGAAAGTCACAGAGAGCTGTACTCTGGACTAGCTCTTGCATTTTTTTAATTGAAATATGTGGGTTTTAAATTTCCTATTTGCTACAGACTCTTTTGCAGAGTTCTCATCCAGGAACACTTGCCATTACCAAACTCTCATTTCAAAGAACTCTCAAGTACTAGAGAGGGGCTCAGAATGGATCAAGGGCTTTTCTCTGCATAATAATGAAAATCAAGGGAATAAGGAAAGCAAATCCCCTAAGTAGAATTTACATCTTTTTAAGAAAAAAAGTGCCTTTTGCTTTATCCACAAACCGTGGATGTTTTTCATAAACACAGGAAAACATCAGGAGAATTGTCAAATATTTCATAAACTCGAGTTTGTTTAAGAAGGAGATAATGAAATGGTTGAAAACAAAAAGAAAATGCCTCACTAATGACAGTCTAGCTGGCTTTTCAAATTTAAGCACTTCAGATGAGAGCTGATCTCATTATCACATTGCTGCTACCCAGAGGCAGACTCTCAGGGAGACTGGCAATGATGATGCCCCTAACTATCCAGAGAAATGAAATTGGGTTTTGGTCTATTAACCATATCACTTGAAAATGGCCAGCTTGATTTTCAGCAAGTTTGAAAAACTTATCTGCAAATGTCTTTGTTAAAATCCAGGTACACAAGGTACAGAGTAGAGGCTCTACAAGGAGGAGCACCTTGGGAATCCCCACCACCCCCTAGCTCTAGGGTCAGCAAATTTTTTCCATAATGGGCCATCTAGGCAGTATTTTCAGTTCTACATGTTGAAACTCAGTCATGGCATGAAAACAGTCAAATTAGTGGCAGTCAATATGTACTAAAAGGGGTATGTCTGGGTTTCAATAAAACTTTTATTTACCAAAAGTAAATAAAGGAAGCGGGCCCAACTAGGCTGGAAGGGCACAGTTTTCTAATTCTGCTCTAGAGTGTCTAGAACTGAAGTACAATGTGAAACCAGAGCAGGGATGGGTTCTACTTTTTGACACAAGGACAGAGCAAGCAAAAGGGGGTTTCCAACATGAACCCAAAGCAAAGGTTTTGGGGCAGGTTGCTACAAACTCAGTATTCTTTCTGTTCTCTATATGACTTCTTGCCTGGGCAGCCACTTCACTTAAGCTGCTCAAGAGCGAAAAGTTGTGGGCATTTATTACTTAAATGGTGGTTAAGGCCAAAGTGGAAAGTCAGCCTAGTGTGACATCAAGTGCTGTCCCTTATATAGAGAAACAGTCATCTGGGTAGAGTTGACAACTTTGTCCTCATTCATAGGTTAAAGTGAAGTGGCCTAACTTCCTAACACTGTTCCTAGTCAGAAGTGATGGGAATCTAGAACCACATTTTTCAGTATATGTATAAACATATGTAAATACAAAGGAACAAACAAAAAGCAATTAAGTAAAAACAAGGATATAAATTGTAAAAGATGCATTTTTCTTTGGGTTTCTTAGCCTGAAGCTGTCAAGGAAGATCTCTTTTTAAAAGCAACCCCCAAAAGTCATTAGGTATGACATTATGAGCTATTCATCATGGTGTTATTTACAGTAGTCAAAAAGACAAAACAAGTGTCCATGAAGGACTATTTTAATTATGATATTTCCTTATCATGGCTTTTTTGTAGTTATTAAAGAATGGCAGTTTAGGAAAAAATATAGAAATATAGTCACTATCAGATGAAAAAAGCAGATTAGAAGATAAAACAATACTGTGTGTAAAGAATATGTAAGTACATATCCAACACATGTGCACAGAGAAAGAGAAGGATGTGCCCCAAGAGGGAAGCTTTATGGAGAACAGAATTATAGATGGCTTTTTCCCCTGAGAACAAAGCTGCATTTTTTAATTTTTCTAAAATAAACCTGCATTAGTAGTAAGAGACTTAGTAAAATAAATGAAAACCACAAGCCACAACAGTGATGTAGATGTAGCTTTCCCAGGTACTCCCTGATGGAAACAAGCAAAGGTCACAATGCTGGCAATAGCTGTATTTATAATGGTGGAGAAAGTACAAGTTCAGTCCAGCTACATGGCCTAGGTCAAAGAGAGATTTATTGATGCCACATAGGATTAAAAGGAGAACCAGGAAAGCGCTCTGGCAGCCCAGAAAATACAAAGGCTATGATGCTGAAATGAAGATCACAGAACCTGAACTGCCTTATTCACCATCAGAACATAGCATACATTCCAACAGGTAAAGGCAAATGCTGAAAAGGAAAGAAGTGGGAAAAGGTTATCCATGCTGGAAACTGTTTCCAGTTATTTTAAATGCCATGACAGCTTTCACAGTGCGTGAGGTGGCGGCAGGAAAGAATGTCAGCTAGAAGTGGATACCTACAGGCGTGGAGCAGTGACCCCAGATGTGATTCAGGCCCACTTAAGAGGCATGCAACCTGAAGTGTACAGAGGGGAAGCAACCCACCATGGTTCCACCAGCAAGGCAGAGATGGAATCTGAGCTCACATCTAAGTGACCCAGGACATAAGTGCTTCAATGCCAGGAACCCCAGGCACTCAAAAAAACTAAAACTTTCATCACCTATGATACCAATGGAGGTCATTAAAAGCTTCCAAAAGACATGTGTCCATGAGCTACAACTTTAAAAAGCTCCAGCAGCCTCCAATATGCATTCCCCAAAGCTCCGTGCTTATAAGAACTTAACAATGAAGTAACAGTTCTCTGCAGAAAAATACAACTAGTGACATAAAAACTCAATGATGCATTCTGTTCTCAGAGCTTGACCCATCCTCTTAACACACAAACGTCTTGCCTTACTGAGGCCTCAGGGCAGTCTGAAGAAGGTTGCACAACTTCCTCACACTACTTGCACGCATGAGCCTGACCAGCCAACATCACGGCAGTTTGGTTCTTGCTGACAAGGACAAGGGTGTAGGCAAAGCAGCTCCTATCAGCAGATACACTTCATCACTTACACACCATGAGGTGCATGTGGCCCAGGTCCGACATGAGACTAAGTTATAGAAGCAATGAAGGAGAATGATGTTAGCCAAGTAGCAGCACCAGTGGACTTGACGCTGATCTGATGAAGTCCCAACCACTATCACTGGCTCTTTTAATACTTCCAGTACAAGCAAGTCAAAATCGTATTTACCAATTCCTACTTGAACTTTTTGAGCAAAATCCAAAAAGGAACACCTAAAGATTGCCTCTTTTCTGACTTGTTCACAGCCTCCAAAGTAAAACCTAGGTGTTTCCCACAGCATAATTCAGAACGATTCAAATTGGAAATCAACATCTTGGTTTAAAAAAATATATAAATAAAAGGTCCTTTTAAGAAATGGGCTTTATTTTCAGTGTATTTAGTTAGAAAAGTCTGCATATTTACTTTTTCTTCCCATAGGTTTACCTACAGGTCAGGATTTCAAAAACCACAACAAACAAACCAAATACCTTTGAGATCTGGGTACCAACTGGCCAGTGGTCATTTCATTTTAGCAATTAAACCAAGTACTCCCTTTCAAAGAGGATTTCTGTATAAAACACCATATTTCCTTGAATGAGGCTCATTGTTTTCAATCTTGAGATCCCCCACTTGAAAAGCATACCCACAAACCCCAACTTTTCAAATTCGATCCCAGTATCACCACAGAAATCACTCTCATTCTAGCAACTGTACAATAATAAATGGCCTTAAAAGCTGCTTTATTTAACAGAGAACTTCAAGGCAAAATTTCTCATAATACCCGTCCACCCCACCAGTTGTTCAACATCCCTCTTCAATGGGAATCGGTCATTTTTCACCCTTGAAAGTCCTGGGGCAACATCAGTGGCACCCACAGGCCAAGCAGAGTCTGTCTGGATATGGAAGGAATGATTTTTAAACAACTGTATATTTCAAACCAAAAGGATTGGTCTTCAAAATAAACCAAGAAATACCCACAAATGGGTTTCAAGTGGACGTCTGATAGAAAAGGGAATCCAATTCAATAAAACACTTTAGATATGTCCTTTTATCTGTAGAGAAGGCAGTATCATCAGTCCTCAAACAGACCCCCAA
The DNA here is from genome assembly GCA_019455555.1 of Galemys pyrenaicus. Classification (NCBI taxonomy): domain Eukaryota; kingdom Metazoa; phylum Chordata; class Mammalia; order Eulipotyphla; family Talpidae; genus Galemys; species Galemys pyrenaicus. The sequence goes on along the minus strand of JAGFMF010011659.1, from coordinate 11,055,164 downwards.
CACAACTTAAGTGGAGAGCATTGTAATGTTGAGACTAAAGCAGAAGTATCTTTGAAAAGAAAACAGTGATATGGCTGGGAAGCCATGGATGTGCATCTTGGTAAACATTTTCCACCCACCACAAGCTTGGGCTTTCTGGGAAGGTCACTGGTTTTCCAGTTAAAAACATTCTTAAAGTCACCAGGACTGGAGGAACAGAGACTTGGTATCGGAGAAGGTGTGTTCCAGGATCCCTGTCTTCAGCTCAGGAGCCAAACAGCCTGGAAAAGTCAGACAGCAGAAATGTACATGAGGGTGGAAAGCTAATATTCTGAGAACATTAAAAAAGACTTTAAGTTACTATGATTAAGATTATTTTACATTGGGCAGCAGATGTCTCCTGCCTCGCTCGCTGCTCCCCTCAGCAGTGTATTTTGGTCTATCTGCCTGTTCTGCTCCCCACTCTGTCTCTGGTGAATTCTCTCACCTCCCGTGACTCTGGCCTGAACCTCAGCTCTTAAATGCATAGTAAATAAATCTTTAAAAAAAAAAAGATTATTTTACATTATAGGGCCTCCTACTTAATAGTGGCACTATCAAGCTACTACCAGCGACTGCAGCACAAGTTCAATCCCTCGCCGGCCGGGGAGCGGGCCCACATGGCACAGCAGACCTCTCCTGCCTCGCCTGCTGCTCCCCTCAGCAGTGTGTTTCAGTAGATCTGCCTGTTCTGCTCCTCACTCTGTCTCAGGTGAATCCTCTCACCCTCTGCACCTCTAGCCTATACTCCAGTTCTTGTGTGCATAAATAAATAAATCTTTTAAGATTATTTTACATATTCTGAATTTATAAGTAATTCCTCTGTTACACCATAATGTGGGTACACTGATCACTGCAGAACTGTACACGTAAAACTTTTTTAAAGGTATCTATAAAGATAAAAAGAAAAAATAACCAAAAATAAAGTAAAATAGAAACAAAGACAACAACAAAAGTTTAAAAAGCACCAGAAAAAAAGGTACCCACTTCATATGAATGTGTAACATTTTAGCCTATTTCCTAGGACTGCAATTCAATGGCAATCTTCACAAATTAAATAAACCCTTGAGTAAACAAATGATTAGACTTAACTCTGTTCATTGAAGGAAACCTAGAATAGAAAAGACCTGGAATAGAATCACATAGATCCCAAAGAGCCAAAGCAATCCTGACCAAAAAGACAGATATAATGTTCCCAGACTTCAAACTACAAAGCAAAAGTAGTCAAAAGCAGAATGGTACTGGAATAAAAACAGATGCACAGATCAACTGAGAGTCCCACACTTACATGGATGGTTAACGTATGACAAAGGAGCCAAATGTATCAAAGGAGAAAAACTATTTTTAATAAATGTTATTAAGAAAACTGGTCAGCCACATGCAAGTGAATCAAACTAGACCACTATCTCGTACCATACATGGAAATTAATTTCAAAATGGTTTGGATATTAACACCTGAAATCATAAAACACATAAAAGAAAACAAAACAGTCCCGGACACTAACATCAGCAACATCTTTGGTGATTTGACTATAAATAGCAAGGAAAACAAAAGCAAAAATACACAGTGAAAGAAATTCATTAAAACAAAGACTCCCTGGGCCCTCCTTGGTGGTGCAGTGGGTTAAGCAACGCACTATGAGGCAAACCACAGCCACTGCAGCATGAATACGATCCCTGCCACTGGCCGGGAAGGTGACCCACATGGCACAGCAGACCTCTCCTGCCTTGCCCGCTGCTCTCTTCAGCAGTGTATTTCAATCTGTCTATTCTGTTCCCTACTCTGTCTCTGGTGGATCCTCTTACCCGCAACAGTTCTTGTATGCTAAATAAATAAATCTTTAAAAAACAAAAACAAAGACACCCTACTGAATGGGAGAAAATACTCATACATCACAAATCCAACAAGGGATTAATAGCCAAGATCTATAAAGTCTTCATACAACTCAACACCAAGAAAACAACCCAATCAAAAATGGACAGAAGAAATAGACACTTCCCTAAAGAAGACAGATGGGGCCTCCCTGGTGGTGCAAGGGGTTTAGCGTCCCACTCTGGGGCTTCTGCTTCCACTGCAGCACAAGTTCAATCCCCGGCCAGGGAGGGGACCCAATATGGCACAGCAGACGTCTCCTGCCCAGCCCACTGCTCCCCTCAGCAGTATATTTCAATTAGTCTGCTAGTTCTGCTCCCCAGTCTGTCTCTGGTGAATCCTCTCACCCCCTCTAGCCAGTGCCTCTGCTTTTGTATGCATAAATAAAATCTTTAAAAAAAGGTGACAAAAAAGACAGACAGCTGGCCACAGACACATGAAAAATTGCTCATCATCACTTATTAACAGGGAAGGCAAATCAAAACCACAATGAGATAACACCTCACAACCATTAGTACAGCCCATATGAAAAAAAACCAGAAACAAGGTGAGGTTGTGCAAAAACAGAAACTCTCATAAGCTGTTGGTGGAACTGGGAACTAGTATAGCCCCTATAGGAAACAATACAAAAGTTTCTCAAAATATTAAAACCAGAGTTACTAATACAATCCAGTAATTTCACTCCCAGGTAACTACCTGAAAATAGAAAAAACACTAAATCAAAGGGATGTATGCCTATGCTCAGTGCAGCTCTACCTATAATACCCCAGTTGAAAAATGGTCAAGGGGCCTCCCTGGTGGTGCAATGGGTTAAGCAATGCACTATAAAGCAAAAAACACAGCCACTGCAGCAAGAGTTCGATCCCCACCACCTGCCAGGGAAGGGACCCACATGGCGCAGCAGACCTCTCCTGCCTCACCCTCTGCTCCCCTCAGCAGTGTGTTTGAGTCAATCTGCCTGTTCTGCTCCCCACTCTGTCTCTGGTGAATCCTCTCGCCCCCTCCCCCATACCTCTGGCCTGTGCTCCGGTTCTTGTATGCATAAAAAATCTTTAAAAAAGAAAAATGGGCAAGGTTCAGTATAGACATAATTTCAAGATGATACACAAGTGGCCAACAAGCACATGAAAAGATGCTCAATGTCATCATCTGCCAGGCAAAAGCAAGTCAAAACCTTCACATCCATTAGCACGGCTATAATCAAAAAGACTGACAATGACAAGCATTGATGAGGATGCAGGGAATTTGGGACCATCATACACTGCTGCTGGGAATAAAAAGTGCTACAGCTACTTTGGAAAATCATCTGGTAGCTCCTCAAAAGGCTAAATATAAATAATAAATACAAAGTTACCTATGACCCAACAATTTCATTGCCAGGCATATACCAAAGAGAACTAAAAACTAAAGTCTGCAAAAACCTATACATGAATGTTCTTGTCAGCAATACAGAACTAGACAAAAATGGAGAAACCTGAAATATCCATCAACTGTTGAGCAGATAAACTTGACATAGCTTAAATTCTTTTTTTTAAGCAATCTTTTTTATTTTTTTTTTTAAAGATTAGAACTGGGGTGCAGGCCAGAGATATTGGTGGCGGGGAGGCTGAGAGAATTCACCAGAGACAGAGTTAAGAACTGAACAGGCAGACCCACTGAAATACACTGCTGAGGGCGAGACAGGAGAGAGCCACTGTACCATGTGGGTCAGCTCCCTGATGGGGGTTCAAACTCAAGTTGTTAGGGTGGGTCTTCAAAGTGGTAGTGCTGAAACTGAACCCTTAGGCCACAAGGGAGGCCCCTCTACTGTGGCACATCTATACAATGGAATATTTATTCAGCCTCATAAAGGAATGAAGTGCCTATATGCAATACAACATCGAAGCACCAAGGTGTGCTGAATAAAAGAAGACACCAAAAGCCATATATGATTCCACTACTATGACATGTCCAGAATAGGCGAATCCAGAAAGAGAAAGTTAATGAGTAGTTGCCGGAAGTGAAGGAATGAGAAGTGACTGCTTAACAGGTATGTAGCTTCTCATCAGGGTGATAAAAATGTTCTAAAATTAGATAGTACAACCTTCTGAATATACTACAAAAGATTGAATTGTGAAGACCTACTTCTACTATTTACCTGTAAACCCTTCTCAGAAAGGAAGGGTTCTCTCAGAAAGGTATGGTCTGATACTCTCATTTTCTCAGCACTTGACCCCCACCTATACCAGGGTTAAAAGAATGGTTCCATGAACCACAGACACATGACCTACATTCTGTTCTTTTCTGTGCATCTACTTCATCATTCTCTTGTCTCATTAGCTTGTCTCACTGCTCATCTGCTGGCCTGTGACCAAGGTGGCAGCCTCAGGCTCAGTGACCGCCCAGGTTGGCACCTCAAGGCCATTTCAGTCAGTAGCCCAGAGTCCTGATTTTGTCTTCTGGGAGCAGAGTCTGAGTGGTCTAGCTTGGTTCCACCTAGGCTGCACGCGGATTCTTGACTCCAGCATGATCACTGGGTCAGGGGTCAGCACAACACAGCCCCAAGGTCAGATCTACTTACTGCCTGTTTTGTGACTGGGGTTTTATTATCAAACAACCATGCCCATGTCTGCAACAGTTTTAGCACTACAGAGCAAGGTTGTAAAGCCTGAACTACTTACTGTCTGCCTTTTACAGAAAAAAGTGTGCCAATATCTAATCTAGGCCAACCTCCTCCTGAGAATCTCAGTTAGACTTCCTGCAAATTCCTTGACCTTTTCATGAACCCTCTTTGTATGAAACCTCACCTGAGTTCTTAAAAAAGGCTCTCTGGACATACATCACAGAAACACTCCCCAATCGGACAGTGAAACCCTCCTCCTCTGAGCACCTGAATTTTAGAATCATCTCCTCTGCTAGGATGTCACAAGCATAGCACAGCACCCCCAAATTCAGTGTCTCAGTCACTCAGGAGTACTGAACTTTCATTCTCTTCTTCTCTGGGCAAACACACACAGATGGCCCCACCATGGCTGAAAACATCAGACCCTCCTACTGTCCCTCCTACTCGCCTTCTCTCCTTCCAACTCTACTGTCCCTCCTTCTCTCCTTCCAACACTGGAAGGAGAAGCAACCTAATTGGATTTCTTTAGTCTAAATATTGAAATGGGCATAAAAACAGAAATAAGATCAGCAAGTTGGCCATTCAAACCACATTATCAACCTTGGCAGAGGCCTAGGATATGCTCAGCTGACCGGAGCTGGCTCAAGAAGTGATGGGGCCATGCTCAGGGAAGGAACCTCCTGGTAGCCCCTGCTGAGGTGCCACACACAGCTACTTATGTGAACACCATTTTCCAGTCCGAGCTCCACCAGGGTTGTGGGAACATACCTTAACCCATGCAGACCCCAGATTCCTCCCTAGCTTGGACAGTTCTTACTATGAAAGCATTACACAAAAGCACAGATTGAGAAGTCAGAAAATGAATACACAATGGGTCGATCTGAAGAAGGCTGCCGCAGGAGTGACGAAAAAGGGCAAGGGCAGGTCAAACTTACACAATCATGCAGAACATCATGAAGACATTCCACAGCGCGATGAAGATTCGAAAGTATCTGAGGCTCAGTAAGAACTCCCGGATGTTGTCCCCTGGAAAGTCAGAACGCAATTTTACAGGATGGCTGACATTTTGATTTCATAGCTATAGTGTGCCCACCCTGACCCACTGCCCCCTGGTTCCCTTTAGGTCTCTCCAGCTCCACACCCCCAGTACTCAGGCTGTTGATGTGACTAACCAGGCCTCACCCTCAGCCTGACTGGCTCAGGGAGGGGAACATGACCCAGGAAAGCCCAGTGAGAGTCAGCCCTGGGACTTCTGCCCCAACTACTTCCTGCTTCCTGCCAGGCCTGCTGAGCTGGGAAATAAGCCCAACCCTTTAAGGCAGTGGTAGGCAAATTAAAGGCTAAGATGAAAGACAGCCCCTACCACCTGCCATATATAAATATGACCAGCAAGCTAGGAATGGTTTGTAAGATTTGTAGTGGTTTTAAAAAAAAAAAAAAAATCGGGCCCTCCCTGGTGGCGCAGCGGGTTAAGCAACGCACTATGAAGGAAACTATGCCATTGCCGCATGAGTTCGATCCCTGCCACTGGCCAGGGAGGGGACCCACATGGCGCAGCATACCTCTCCTGCCTGGCCCACTGCTGCCCGCAGCAGTGTGTTTCAGTCAGTCTGCCTGTTCTGCTCCCCACTCTGTCTGGTGAATCCTCTCACCTCCCGTGACTCTGGCCTGTACCCCAGCTCTTGTATTCATAAATAAATAAAAATATTTAAAAAATCAAATTATTTTGATTAACTCAAAATTACATGAAATTCAAATTCCAGTGTTCATAAATGATGTTTTACTAGAAAACAGCCTGTTCATTTGCATTTTATTCATGGCTACTGAAGCTATGAAGTTGAGCTCTACCAGAGATTGCATAGCTACAAAGTCTAAAAATACAGTCTAGCACTTAACAGAAAAATGTACCAAACCCTGCTGTAGAGGTCTCTGGTAATATAAGTCAGCCTAACAGTAAAACCAACACAGAAAAGAGCGGGAGAGGCTCACAGGCTGGGATGCTGGATCCATGAGTGCTGACGACAATCCACCCCTGAAAGTCTCAATGTGCTTTGCTGGCTCTGAGCTATGTTTCCACATTTGCAATGGAAAAAGCGTCCTAATTGTGGCAAGCTCCCTAACCCTGGGAGCTTTGCTCTGGTGATGACTTACTCTGATCTCCTATAATGTCAAGGAACAGAATCCTCTAAGAGAGGGCAATTTGGTATTAGGCACACCCCCTTTTATTGTTCCACTTTACCATGCTTCGAAGATGCTGCATTTCTTACAAATTCAAGGTTTGTGACAACCCTATGTTGGATAAATCTATAGGCATCATTTTTCCACCAGTACATACTTTTCACATCTGTACATTTAATTAAGGTATGCACATTGTTTTTTAGACACAATGCTATTGCATACTCACTTTACTGTGACATTTGCTTTATTGCAGTTCTCTGGAACCAAACGCACAATACCTCTGGGACTTGAGGGGTGGGCCTATATGTTAAGACTCCATAGAATTGGGTTCCAGAACCTTTCTCTGAGGTTTCCAGTTGGTCATCCCCTCCTCCCCCTTTCAGGCCTCCAGAATGAGATATGTGGGTCTAGATTTGATGAGCTATAAGGGTGCTACCTAAGGGGCTCTCCAGAGACTGGGGCTGTCTGCCAAGTATGGAATACCACACATGAACTCAGAAACTTTCACAGCAACCTGAAGTGACAGCCACCTGCCACGGCTCTACCATCCATGTGCACACACTGTCTTTCTAAAGCCGGGTTAGGTGTCTGATATTGTCCAACCTATGGACTCAGCCTTGAGAAGCACAACTTGCTAAATGTTGACCCAGCGCTAGACCTGTCTGCAGGATATCTCAACAAGGCCCATCTCTTGAGCCCAAGGTCTCAAAAGTAGGCTCTCCCACCATCAGATGCTAACAGAAGGCCACTCATTCTTGACAGCCACCAAATGCAGGGGATCCAGGAAAGAACAGGAGAGATTCCTGCTCTAAGGAGTTCACAGGGAGGAAAATGCTAGAGTCACTGCATGTGTGATTACCAGCCCCCTATGAGTACCTTGGTAGCATATTCTGGGGGGACGAGGGTGCTACCTAGTTAGCAACCTGTTAGCAGAGGGAGTCAAACGTGTCCCAGCAAGCACAAGTTCTGACCTTGAAGGTGAGTTCACTGTCCATCTATGCAGGTGCCCTGGGTCAGTCTCTGAGCTATCTAATCTCTAGTTTCCCACTGAGTAAATGAGGATGATGTGGGACTGGGAAGCCTTAGCATAGAGCCCACATGCAAGGAGCACTCGGCAACCATAGCCACTAGAGTATTAGGGGCCAGCAGAGGATGGAGAGAGGGGGTGTAATAGACAGCAAGTAGCAGCAGGTACAGAACTGTGGCTGGAAGGAGCCTCCAGGGAGAATATGCACTCCAGAGAGGCCCAGATCAGGGCACAGCCACCATCCTGGTCATCTCTGTCATTATGTTCCTACCACCAACCTCCTACCATAACCACTACTCAGATCTATAGATGGCAATCCTGGGGCTTGGTGTATGCATTCCACAATGTGGATAAGCTGCTGAGCAAACATGAATGAATCAACACAGACTGCCTCGTGATTCAGAATATGATCTCTAGGATCAGCAAAATCAAGGTTTCCATCTTGATGCTGTCACTGACTTGCTGTGTGGCCATAAGCAAGTTTAGCTACATCTGTGAGGGTCAGTTTCCTTATGTGTCAAATGGGAAAGGCCCCTAACCTTTTAGTGGTAGAGGTACAATGAAATAACCACAGAAAGCACCCAACAGGATAGCCACCAGCACAAGCGCCCAATAAAGGGAAGCTGGGGAACTGTGATGCAAACTGCTGCTGTCAACCTCACGCATCCCTCACAGCTCTCAGCACCCTGACTGCCACATCACTTCCTCAGAGCACCTTCCTCTACACATCCCAGCTTAGACAGCAATCTAATCACTATCTCATCAGACATCTCCTCCTTCACTGTGTGTTCCATCTCATGGCAGTACAACTCAAAGGACAGAGATCACATCTGCCAGGTTCTTAGTGGTATCCTCAGGATCCAGCACAGTGGCCAGCACACAGCAAGTGATTAAAAAGGTTGGTTGGTGAATGAAAGGATACAATAGTCATGTACCAGCCCCATTAGGTTCCAAATAGTCACATGAATAAATTCAGCAGAAAGCAAACATCACAGAGCCCCCAGAAGTCAGGCAGTGAGAGGATATAAAGATGAGGGGTTTGGGGCTGAGATGAGGTGCAGACCATTAAGCTCTGGAGCATCAACAGGTGCCACTCACTCATTCATTCACATGTACTAGAGTTCTGGCAGCACAAAGACACATGGACAAGCCAAAACAAGCCCAGCCTTTTTCTCAGTAGCATATGGTCAAGTGTAAGGCACATGTATCAGCGAGATGATACAACACATAAGGGAAAATATAGTAGTATGACCTATTGGGAAGGGCTGGTAGAAGGAAACAAAGGTGGGCAGAAGGAATGACATATCCTCAGGCTCATCATGCACACACATGCACATACACAAACACAATCAAAAAGAAAACCGCTGAGAAAGCATTACCTTCTCTGAAATGGACCAATCCCAGACTCCGGAAAGTAGGCCTTACCTGTGCTGGGCTCCCTTGACTCCTCCCCAAAGCCCTGAGTGTCCTTCTTTTTCCTACAAAGAGGAGCAGACAACATTCGTTTTCAATGAAATATAAAAATCACTCCGACCTCCAACCCAGAAAGCAGCGACTCAGCTTCAGCTATAGCGCTGCCACTGAGCTGCTGTGTGACTTCGTTCAATGCCCCTCTCTGGGCGACCACCTGCCCCGTCTATCGCAGCCAAGCCCGCAGAAAGGACGGAGAGGAAAGGCCAAGACAGTCGAAGGTGGAGATGGGCATACAGATGGGGTTAAGAACTTCTTGAGGGATGGCCTCAGGCTCGCCGGTAGCGCAAGCAAAGGGATTCCGTGGAAAATGACAGTCGGGATTTAAATTCCCGGTGACGTAAAAGGATAAGGGGGCGGAGAGGGGTGGACCGTGTTAGAGGCGGGGCCAGGGAGGGGCCTGCTACGGGGGGCAGGCTCACGCTCGCGGGGGCGGGCCTACGGCTCCCCCGGGTGGAGACGCGGTCAGACGAGGCCTACTCACAGCTTAAAGTTGAGTACGGCACCGGCGTTCATCAGCAGCGTCCTGCGAAGGCAGAATGCGGTTACCAGGGTCGCCCCCAAATGTCGAGCCCTCTCGTCCCAGCCTCTGGTACCCCTAATTACCCGAACAGCAGGATGTCCCCGATCATCGTTACGGCCGAAACGTCCGTCAGGACCGGAAGCGGAAGTTCTAGAGGGGGCGGGGAGAGGAGGTCCTGTCAACAAATACTGAAACAGAACTGGCGACGCCTGGGCCAATCAGAGGTGGAGGCAGGGAGGGTCCCAATTTCTGCAGGCTAGGCCCCTTTAGGGAAGAGCCCCTCCCGCTGGGGCTGCCCTAAGGGCTGCGAAGAATGGGCGGGGCAAATGTGTGACTCGACTCAAGGGGGTGGGACCACAGTGATAGGTTCCCCGCTGGACAGCACTTCCTTCTGCTGAACTGGGTCTCCCACAGGGATTTTTTTTAAGATTTATTTTTATTTATTTTTGCATAGAAGAATTGGGGTGTAGGTCAGCGGTGCGGGGGAGCAGAACAGGCAGATCCACTGAAATACACTGCTGAGAGGAGCAGCGGGTGAGACTGGAGAGGTCTGCTGCGCCATGTGGGTTAGGTCCATGTGAGTCAGCTCCCTGGCCGGTTCCGAACTTAGGCCACAGCGGCTGGCAGTTAGTTTGATAGCGCTGAGCCTTTAACCTCTGCGCCACCAGGGAGGTCCCCTCCTGTAGGGGCTTTTGGAGATACCTGGCCCCCTAACCACTGAGCTGTACAGAGGAAGATGTCCTGACACAGCAGGCTCCTTCGGGCATAGATTCCCCAACTTACTGGGTTCCAAAAGGGAAGGGGATCCTTCTGGACTCTAGGAGAAGCGGGAATCACTCTTAGACCGGCCCTACGGGGGCGGGGGCGGGGGGGACAAGGGGAGACTGGGGTCCCGATCAAGAGTTCCACTGGGCATTTCCATAGGGAACAGAAGTCATGACTAACAGAGCTCATTGACAGCTCCATAGAGGACGAGGTCCTGACCCACCTCCATGCAGGGAGGATGGGGTTCGCAACTGATCTTGCCCTAAAGGGAACGGAGGTTCCAATCCAAGGGCTTTGCAGAGGACTTGGGTTCTAACCGAGCCCATCTGGCGAGGTCCTGACTGATTTGTCCCTCTCAGGCAGTCTCGTGTAAAAAACCCCTTTCCCAATGGTAAGCTCACCCCCCACCCCAACACAATCCTCAAGGCCCCCGTGTTCCCTCTCTCTGGGTGAATGGGTTCGGATGGTCCGAGGGACAAAAGTGGGATTCCTGAGCGCCAGGGTCCGGGGAACTGGAGGCCCCAGGACCCGCCGGGGCTGGCGGTCGCCCCTCCCCTCCGCTGGGGCTGGGTTGGGGGCGGTGCCTGGCGGGTGGGGGCGGTTCCCGCAGCGGGGGCCCAGTCAGCGGGAGGCGGGCGGCGGGACGCACGGGGCTGGGGTCTGGGGTGGGACCCGCGGGGCGCAATGGAATTGCTCTCGGCCTTGAGCTTAGGCGAGCTTGCGCTCAGCTTCTCGCGGGTGCCACTCTTCCCGGTCTTCGACCTCAGCTACTTCATCGTCTCCATTCTCTACCTCAAGTATGAGCCAGGTGAGCCTAGGGCCGGGGGCTGGGGGAAACGCATCGCTGCGCTGGGGGGCGGGGGCACACCCGATGGATGGAGGGGCGCGAGAAGGAAGTAGTCCTGGAGCGAGGATAGTGGGACCCAGTGACTTGTGCGGGGGAGCAGGCAGGTGCTGGAATCATGAGGTTCTCCCAAACGGGGGTGGCAGGAGTCCCCGAGATGGTGGGGCTGGGGGAAGGGAAGCAGATGCGAGCTGGAGGGAACGAGAGGGACGTTATATTTCAGAGCTGGAGGAGCAGGTGCTAAGGAGTGGGGGAGGGAGAGAATGTCGGTGGTCCTGGCGGGGAAGGTCCCAGAACCTGGGGCACGGGCGTACGTGTGGTGAGGACGCAGTCGGGGGTCCGTGCCAGATGTCCTGGGCGCCCTCAGCCGTGACCTACCTCCTTGCCCTTGGCGCGCTCAGCGAGAGCAGCAGCTGAGTGTCTATATAAGGGCTGGTCGTGCTGGGATTAGGTTCGGAGACAGTGACACCGGTGCCCCCCTCCCTGCTCTGGCCACCGGATAACCTCCCCTCCCCATCCCTTCAGCAGGCAGGGCCTTAGGGAATCCTTCCAACCCTGGCCCGGATCCTTTCTACTTAACTGAGCAGAACTGACTCTCCGGCAAGGTGATTTGGGGTCAGCATCCTCCCACCAGCTCAGACCCTCATAGGGGATCAGAGAAGTGATGATGGAATATTTTAAAAATTTTGTTTAAAATCCATTTTTAAAATGCTGGCTAATGGTCTTCTTAGAATGAGTTCTATTTTTATACAAGGTCAGAGAATGTTTCTTGTTCATCTCCTAGTATTTGAGTTATTCCAGTACACTAGCAAACTAAATGCACAAGAGAATTTAGCTTTAAAAGAAACATCAGTCACCCTGAAACTTTGTGATGCTTGCTCACACTTATATGTAAATTACTTCTATAGTCTCTTATCTTAGAATGGAAGTAGCTTTTTTTTCCCCAGGTGATGAAAATACTCATGTATATTTTTAAAAATCAAAGTGAAAAGAGAAAAGTGGTAATTACAGTTGACAGGCTGGCCACCTTTCTAGACACCTCTCTTATGTGTATTTATACCCCTCTAGTTATGGATATAAACCCACAACCTTATGCAAGTAGGAGCATACCCTCTTGCAAAGCATCTTGGTTCCCTTTTACTTTTTGCCTTTCCACATGCTACAGTCTATATCTTTAAAAGCTGTTCTGGAGCACAGTTACTTTGCAAAGCAAAATAAGCTTTGCTTGTGTTTTCAAGAATACAGGATTGTTTCCCCTCTGGGGACAATTTCCTGGTGGCACAGTCCAGTCTGCTGGGTACATTCAGAGCCCAGCAACCATGGAGGGGAGAAGCCCTCGTGGGATGTAGGACACAAGTGTCTGGAGGGAAAAGGTCTCTAGATAGGCTAGGGGCTTGCAGGAGTTGGGACATTCGTGAGTCAGACAATAAATCATCTGGAATGGTTGGAGCCTGAAGCTTGAAAAGGTTTGGTGGGTCTCAAACCTGGCTGCACATCAGGAGTTCCTGGGGGCATTTAAACCAGTTGAGTCAGAATATCTGGGATGGGACACCCTGGCTTTTTTGTGTTTCAAGTTACTTTCCCCCAGTGAATGCAATCTGCTATCTAGGTTGAAAACCCCTGCCCCCTTCAACCCTTTCCTTTTGCAAATAGGGAAGCAGGAAATAGAGGCTCAGCTAATTTACATATGCAGTGCACCTGCTGTCTAAGACCTGGTAGATGACTGACTGGCCTCTGGACTACAACCAGTGTGTGCTTGGCTCCAAGAATCAATCACTACTTGTTCCCCTTCAGGAAAAAAAATTGAAAAGAAAAGGGAGGCATTGGATTAAACTGGTTTAGAGCTTCTGCTGACCCTCTAAAGATTTCTTTTAAAAATCCATGTGTTGATTGCAGAATCAACTTCAAAATTTGTAGGGCCCCTTGTTGAGAAATTAAGACTTCTAAGCAGTGAAAGCAGAACATTAAACTGAACACAGAGCCCTTCTGCACCCAGAGTTCTGGGCACAATGGCATACTCTCAAACTGAGGGCCACACCAGTTTTAAGACAAAATCTCCAAATTGGGAGTCAGTTCTGCCTGTAACTCTGAGTGACCATAATCCTGGTGCCTTCCTGAGCTTCAGTTTGCTCATTTGTGAATTGGGATTATTGGTCAAATCATCCTAGACTCCCCTTCCTGGCTACTGTGAGGATTTCTCAGTGGTTGAGTCTGTTTATGTGTATGAGTGTATCTCACAGATATGTGAGATATTTACAATTGTTCCTAAGACCATGGAGAAAGGTTTTCTGGGATACAGACATTTTCTGGGCCAGGCTTGTGTGAGACTCCTGAACGAGGTTGGAGCACAGAGTGAGGTCGCAGATGAACAACATCTGTGTCCCCCGGGAACTGCTGAGAAATGCAGAATGCCAAGCCCCTCCACCCAGACTAGCTGAATGAGAATCTACATTTGAACAAGGTCCCCCTTAAGTAAGGATAGTAACATTCTAGAAATGATGGCATAAAGAAGCAGGCATTCCTTTTTAAACTGGAGTTCCTTAATATGACCAGGAGGTTCTGGTCTGCCTCACCTCCAGGACCCCTAACCCTAAGCCAAAAAATAAAAAGGAGAAAACCTACATGACTGAAGGAAAGAGTAAGTGAATGAATGACAGTCCTGGATACTTTAAACCCTGACCCATCCAAAGAACCTCCCAGACCAATTGTTCTCAAATGTCACTACACAATTAGACTCACCTGGGGAGCTTTAAAAACTCTTCTTGGGGCCTCCCTGGTGGCGCAGTGGGTTAAGCAACACACTATGAAGCAAACCGCAACCACCGCAGCATGAGTTCGATCCTTGCGGACCCACATGGCGCAGCAGACCTCTCCTGCTGTGCCCGCTGCTCCCCTCAGCAGTGTACTTCCGTTGATCTGCCTGTTCTGCTCCCTGCTCTCTGTGGTGAATCCTCTCACCACCCCCCACACCTCTGGCCTGTACCCCAGTGCTTGTATACATAAATAAATAAATCTTTAAAAAAAAAATAAAATAACGCTTCTTGTCCAGGAAGTATGCCCCCTACCCTATCATTTAAATCACCATTACTGGGGGGTGGTATCTGTATATTTCAGTTCCCCAGATGAGAATGAGCTCTCCAAAGTAGTATATCCCAGTGGTGGCACTTGTGACAGGCCCACATCACTCTCTGCAGGGGGTTGGGGTGGCAGTATCCTGTACATTTCACCCTGTTTCACAGCATCCCTGACCTCAACTTACTAGATGCTGGTAGCATACCCTAGTTGTGAGCACCGGAAATTTCCCCATACTTTGTGGTTTTGGGGGTGGGAGGCAGAGCAGAATTGATCTGGACTGAGTCTCAAACACCAGTGCTTCCAAGGGCAGGATAATGATACAGAGAAGCACTACATTAGCCAGGAAGGGACCATCCCCAAGTAAGATCCAGCCACCTGGTTGTCATGGAGCCACCAAAATTGATATTTCAGGGAAGCTGGGGATGTGATTTGCAGCCTATGTTTTTATGTTTGCTATTGGAATATTTTTGTTTTTTAAATAAATAGGTTTTATTTTATTAGTCTTTTAGATTTACAGCAAAATTAAGCTGAAAGTACAGTTTCTATATGGATTATTATTATCATCTTAATATCATTATATATTATCAACATCATTATCCACCAAAACCTATAAATTTACATTAGGGTTCCTTTATACTGTATGTTTGTGGATTTTAACAAATGTTTAATGATAGGTCTCCAGGATAAAATGCACAAAATGGTTTCATGGCCCTAAAAACTCCCAAATGCCACCTATTCACCCCACCCTCCTATTGTTCCCCAAACCCCTGGCAACCACTGGTCTTTTTACTATCTCCATATTGTTGCCTTTTCCAGAATGCCATCATTGAAATCATATATTATGTAGCCTTTTCAGATTGACTTCATTGACTTAGCAATGTGCATTTAAGATTCCTGTCTTTTCATGACGTGATAGCTCATTTCTTTTTAGTGCTAAATAATATTCTATGGTATGCATGCATAGTTTGGTTAATTATTCACAGTTGAAGGACATCTTGGTTGTAGCTGGAACAGCTGGAACTACATTTTTAAAACTGAATTTTTAATTTAATTTTTTTAAAGAATTATTTTTATTTATGTATGCATACAGGACCTGGAATGTAGGCTAGAGGTACAGGGGTAAAAGGATTCACCAGAGACAGAGTGGGGAGCAGAACAGGCAGATCTACTGAAATACACTGCTGAGGGGAGCAGAGGGCAAGACAGGAGAGGTCTGCTGTGCCATGTGGGTTGACTCCCTGGCCAGGGATTGAACTCATGCCACAGTGACTGGCAACAGCTTGATAGTATTGCTACGTTAACTTCTATGCCACCAGGGAGGCCCCTAAAACTGAATTTTTAAATTCAGAGAATAGATCCCTAGTTTGAGACTCTGGTTTGAACTATAAGCTTTTTGAGGGCAAGGACTGTCGTCCTGCAATCTCTGAGGCAGGGACTGCCATTTCCATTTTATAGGGGAGAAAACTGAGGCAAAGAGCCGAGCTCAAATACTCAGAGGAAGAGGATTTATTTGGAGTTGATGAGGGGTTCTATCAACACATCTTACATGTTTAGATCTCAAACTAAATAGCATAGAGCCCTGGGGAACCTGCTAGCACGTTGCTGTCAACCCCAGACATTACCCTGGCCCCCTGAAGGGCAATGTAGTAGAGCCTGTGCCAGGCCAGAGCTAGAGCCCCTATGCTTTCTTGCCCCTCCTAAGGCTAAGATTTTTATAAATCCATCCGATAACATTTCCACCCACAGGTACCTTCCATTTCAGTTCAGTTCCAGGAATCACTCTCACGTTATTGCTAAGCAATTTCTTTTATCCTCATGTTGTTCGCAGTAGACACCATCCCATTACACACAAACAAATTAAGGCTCAGACTGGACTGTGTAGGTAAAGCTCACTAGTGAGAGGGGAGTGCTTTGGTAGCAAACCTGAAATTGAAACCCGCATTCTCCTGCTTCCTGGCGCTGCCCCCAAAACCCAGCAAGAGAGACCAAGAGGGATCATAGCAAATAGGAAAGCCAGGGGACAGTTTCTTGCCACTGTGGATCCTGAGAGCAAACTGTGCTGTCAACTTCAGTCTTGTCATGTTTGGCAGTGGAGAGACTTGTCCTGTCCTAGGATTTCTGGGAAGGTGCTGATGATAGGAAGCATAATGATGATAATTGCCACCACATGGAACCAGTACAATGGGGATGAGGAAGTGTTCTCATTCTCTTACATCGGATAAAACAGGCTGGCAGGGGCTTTGGACAGTCACATGCACAAAGCTACACCAGAGTAAGTAGAAGAACCCAAAGCTGGGTGTGTGACTTTCTACCAGAATTCAGCCTTGGTGCAAATTCAAGAGCCTCCTTGACTCCCACCAACCCCTCACTCCCTGCCTCCTCTCTGGGATGGTCCCAGGGTACAAGGAAGAGCCTGAAAAGAATTCAACCCCTGGGGTATTTTTAGATACAGAGGTATCCATTTCTGCAAAACATAGGGGCCTCACCTGACCCAGTCCTTCAGGACCCACCAGCTGCTCCTAAGGATTAACTCTCAGCTGGTGGCGTTTTAAATAGACACCCCAAGAGAAGGAGAGATCATTCAGCTGCATACTGTAGGACATTGGTAAATGGTGAGACTTAGGACAAAGCTGTGCTTTGAGGTTGTAGCTCCAGGGTGAGACTGAGAAGGAAAAATTTGATTCCAACTATTGTTAGGAGTTGGGCAAAGAAGGGATTATGTTCCCACCTGACAGAAGGAAAGGAATGCAGAGAGAAAAAATGGTTTGTCCAATTTCACAGCTCAGTGAGGGTGGTGAAGAGAAAGGGCACATTTGAGAGATTTTGGGGGTTCCGTTCTTGACCACTGCAAAGCATGTATCACAATCAAGTAAGTTATGTGAATTTTGGATTCCCAGTGCATGTGAAAAGTTATGTCTACATTGTACTGGGGTCTAGAAGTATGTGATAGCATTATGTTTAAGAAGGCAGTGCATACACAGCCTTCATTAAATGCCATAGAGACAAAGTGAACATAGGCTGTTCGAAGAAGGGGCTCCAGCAGACCTACTCAATGCAGAGTTGCTGCAGAACTTTAGTTTGCAAAAACCTGGTACTGTGAAGTGCAATAAAGACAATACAATAAAACATGGTCTGCCTGTACTCTGAAACAACCTTCTAAAATAAAATTTCATTGATTTACGATTCATTTACAAAACTGTATAATTTAAGGAGTACAGCATCACACCTCAGCATTTGTGTATGCTTCACTCAGCCTCCTCCATTGCCAGTACCCTCCTATCACAGTACCCTCTCTACCTCTTACCCTGCCCGCTACTCTCTGTTAGCCGTCTTATTTTTCAGTCTAAGACTTATTTTTGTGTATTTTGCCAATTTTCTTTGATTATATCCCAAAAATGAATGAAACCATCTGTAGTTGTCTTTCTGACTTATCTCGCTTAGCATAATCACTCAAGAGCCATCACCCATGGGGTCCCAAAAGGCACAATTTCATCTTAAATAGCCATGAGCACTTAGGTTGACTCTGTGTGTTAGCTCTCATGAGCAATGCTGCTCTGAACATAGGGTACAGAAATCATTTCATACTAGTCTTCATAGTGCTCGCGTAAATCCCTGAAATGTCAAAAAGTATGAAACAACTTTTATTAGCATGTTTCCTAATTAGAAAATGTAGCAACTATAAGAGAATGTATAAATAACGTATGATTTATTCCTAAGTGGAATACTATACAGCAGTGACAGTGGATGTTAGTCTTGAAAATATCATGCTCATGGAAAGTCAGATGCAAAGTGCATGTAAATGATTTCACCTATATGAAATAAATAAGTTCTAGAATATTTCCATTACTTCAAAAAGAAACCCCATGCCCAACAGCAGTCACACTCTATCTCCCTCCCCAAGTCCCTGACAGCCATGAATCTTTTAGTGTTGGGACTTGCCTGTTCTAAATATGTAACATGAATGGAATTATACAACATACAAACATTTGTGTCTGGTTTCTCTTGCTAGCATGTTTTCAAGATTCATCCATGTAGCAGCATGAATCAGGGCTTCATTTTTTTGTATGATCAAATGATAATTCCACATTTTGCCTATCCATTCACCTTTGGTGAGTCCTTGGGCTGTTTCTACCTCTGGGCTATAATGAATAATGTTGTAATGAACGTGGAATAATGAACATGGAACATGATTAAGAGTCATCCAGAACCTAGTAGGATGGCATGACACCCCTTGCAAACACAGTGGTAAAACCTATTCGTTGACTGTCCCCCTCCACAGCCATCAGAAAGCAAGCAGGTGGCAAGGATCAGTATATAACTGTGACACTCCAGTGTGATGGAGCAGGATAACATTCCATGTCCAGATTTTACTTATTTATACATACAAGAACTGGGGTATAGGCCAGACGTGTGGGGGGTGAGAGGATTCACTGGAGACAGAATGGGGAGCAGAACTGGCAAATCTACTGAAATCCACTGCTGAGGGGAGCAATGGGCGAGACAGAAGAGGTCTGCTGTGCCATGTGGGTCACCTCCCTGTCTGGGGATCGAACTCATGCTGCAGTGGCTACAAATGCTTCATAGTGTGGTGCTTAACCCCTTGTGCCACCAGGGAGGCCCGAAATTCTCGTTCTTTTTCTAGTTTTGATGATAAAATATTTCAAATCACAGACTAAATATCACATATTCTTTTGTCCCCATCACAGACTTAACAAATGTGAACACAGATTTGCTTCACATCGTTTTTTAGGAGATAGCGTGACAGACACAGCAAAGCCTATCTCTTTCCCGCTCTTCCTCTAGATGTGACCACCACCCTGAATTCAGTCTGTATCATTCCCATGCTTGAATTTATACATTCACTGTTAACATGAACTACTCAGGTGGAGAATTTTGTGTTGTTTCAAATGTATATGTAAAATAATAAATGTATTATTTTGCAAATTTCTTTTCTCACTCAGCAATAACTTTATGGGATGTATCTATGCCTCTGCACCTAGAGCAGTGGTTCTCAACCAGAAGGGATATTTGGCAATATCTGGAGACACATCTTGGGTGGGTACACACTACAGGTACCCAGTGGGTGGGGGCAGGGATACCGCCTAACAACTTACAGTGCCCGGGACAGCTCCCACGGAGAAAACGATCTCACAGTGAGGGATGAGGAGCCAGTTCTAGATCTATTTAGTTTTATTTTATTTTAAAGGTTTATTTATGCATACAAGAACTGGGGTACATGCCAGAGGTGTGGGGGTGAGAGGAATCACCAGAGACAGAGTGGGGAGTAGAACAGGCAGATGAACTGAAATACATTGCCAAGGGGAGCAGCAGGAGAGGCAAAAGAGGTCTACCGCACCAGGTGGGTCCCCTTCCCGGCCAGTGGCAGGGATGGAATTCATGCTGCAGTGGCTGCAGTCTGCTTCGTAATGCATTCCTTAACCCACTGTGCCACCAGGCCCCTAGATCTATTTACTTTTAAATACCTGTTCTTTGTATAAATCTTCCATAACTTACAACAGGGTTACATCCTTAGAAGCTCATCATAAGTTGAAAATATCATACATAGAAAAATGCATTTATTGTACCTCATCTACCAGCCATTATAGCTCAGTTATAGTTAACCTTAAACATGCTCACAACACTGACCTTAACCTCCTATCAGACATGATCATCTAACACAAGGCCTACTTTATAATTAAGCATCATGTGAGAGGACCGCACACTTGCCCAGGAAAAGATCAAAATTCAGAATTTGAAGTATATTTCCTACTGAATATCACTTTCATACCATCAAAAAACCAAGCTATTATAAGTAGAACCTTTGTAAGTTGCCACTATCTGTATTCCCTCTTGTGTGACTCTCCACCCACTTACTGAAAAATAGTAGACTTCACCTTTCTTCTGTGTTCTGACACTGTAGCAGTGAAATCCTCCTCTCTTTGCATTAGTTTCTTCGAGTCAATAGTAAGGATTAGGCACCTTGCTACAGGAGCACCCAGTAATACTGCTGCGGCACCAGGGATGAACAGCTTCAGATTTCCTTGGTATTACAAAATTGTGGCCAGGACAGTTATGCCTGTGGATCCTTCCAACTGTGCGTGTAACAGGGAAAAAGGCTTTTTCCTTCTGCAAAAGGGGTTTGTACTCCCCACCCTCTCCATTTCTTTGTGAGGCTGACCAAGAAGACAACTTCATGTTTCTTCATGTTTCTTTCATGTGGACTTCATGTTTCTTCCTCCAACATGGGCATCAGACCCAGGAAAGAGGCCTGGGCCCTTCTTGAGAGGTGTGTAACCCTGGTTTGGTCACTTGTTTCCTCAGTGTTCAGCCCACACCAGCACAACCAGTGTATCTTGCACCACATGACCTTAGTTCTCAGCTCCCCTCCCCTCCCACCTTCTCCCTTGCTCCCCCTTTGTGTGAATTGTTTTTATCCTCTACCCCCTCTATCTCCACATGCCCCTGTCCCCTAGAAAATCCTTCTCTTTGCTCAGATCTCAACTTAAGCTCCACTGCCTAAATGAAATGCTCAGCTAGTACATTTCCCTATTATACCCTTGAAGTCACCATGTGCCTCTCCCCTTAAGAAGCTTGATCTTCATTTGTGCAGTTATTTGACCCTGCCAACTCCCTACTAGACTGTGAACCCCACAAAGGCAACACCTGAGCCAGTTCTTGCTCATGGCTGCATCCTAGGCACCTGGCAAGAACCCAGCACACAATCAGAGCTCAGAAATACTCGCTGAATACATGGGCTATCGTGGGTAAGATGTTTGATCTTGAAGAACCTTGGTCTCCTCATCTGTCAGATGTTACGTTAGTTAGCTGATAGAATGATGGCTGCTTAAAACAATAGAAATGTGTTCTTTCACAGCTCAGGAGGCCAGAAGTCCAAAGTTAAGGTATCTACAGGGCTACATCCTCTCTGGTGGCTCTAAGAAGGACTTCTCCCATGCTTCTGTCTAGCTTCTGGAGGGACCAGCATCCTGTGAGTGCCTCCATGGTCATGTGACCCTTTGTCTCGTCTCCTCATCATATAAGGACTGCAGGCAGTGGATTAGCGCCTACCCTAGTGAGCTCATCTTAATTATATTTATAAAGGCCCTTTTTTCCCAAATGCCACAATCACAGGTACCAGGGGTAGGACTTCAACAGACTGTTGTATGAGTTCTAGTCACAATGCCTTCATGGCTGTCTGCATCTCCTTTATAAGCACACTGCTTGGATTCAGAACACACCCACCTGCTCCAAGATGATCTCATTTCCATAACATCCGCAAAGACCTTATTCCAAATAAATATGTCCTGAGGCTCCAGTGGATATGACTTCGGGAACATTACTCTCCTCCCCACAACTCTGTACAGATGGGGGCTATCTGTGGTAGAAAGCCTGGATGCTGATTCTGGAAGCAGGCTTCTTATATGGTTCTTCAGAGGATGAAGTAAAGGCATAAGTTTGGGACAAAACAGTAACTCAATAAATGGAAGAGGGAGTTATAATGCAACCCAAAGTGCCCAACACAACCTCAAGGCCTGGAGCTGCTCACTCTGTATTTGTTAGAATGTAAGCCCCATGAAGGCAGCGTTCATTCACAGCTATTTGTTCAGCAACAGCCTTGTGTTGGGCACAGTGCCTTGCTCCGGGGTTCAAGGGCAGGAAAGGCTAGGTCCCTGGGCTCATGAAAGGATTAAGATGGAATTAAATTGTTAAGTATGATGATAAATAGTACAGTTGTGCATTGCTTAATGACATTTTGGTCAACAGTGGATTGGCATATAGGACATTGGTTTACAGTGGGCTGTATCATCTAAGTTTGTGTAATTACACTATGACATTTGCACAACAATGAAGTCACCTAATGACACATTTCTCAGAATGTATCCCAGTCCTTAAGTAATGCAGACTATAAAGGCATTTGTGGAGGGGCCCCCCTGGTGGCACAAGGTGTTAAATACCCCACTATGAAGCACCCATAGCCACTGCAGCATGAGTTCTATCTCCAGCCAGGGAGGTGACCTACATGGTGCAGCAGACCTCACTGCTCCCCTCAGCAGTGTATATCAGTCAATCCACCTGCTCTGTTCCCCATTCTGTCTCTGGTGAATCCTCACACCCCTGACACCTCTGGTCTGTACCCCAGTTCTTGTATGCATAAACAAAATAAATCTTTTTTTAAAAAAAGGCATTTGTGGAAATAAGTTTATACATAGTACCTGGTGTAGAGGGTATTTAAATTTGACAAGATATCAAATCTCTAGAAACAAAATACTCCCCTCCCCCAAAACCCAAAATGTGAACTATTTCTTTCACTTAAGTCTTTTGATTCACAGGAGATTAGATGTCTGACCTTTTCCTTGCATATCACATTGGGTGGAGTTGTCACTAGATTCACGTAAATTGTTAAAGGAAAGTCAGAGATACTGGTGAGAGAAATGGAGCAGGGCCTTTTGTCTTAGTCCTAGAATTGTTCTCTGGAAAGAGAAACTAGTGAGGAAGGAAAAAAATGGAGATGATGAAACAAGTTGTCACACCAGGAGATGCTCAGGTTCCAGCTTTGGGGTGTGGCTATCGATGAATATGACAATATTAACATAAAGGTAGAACCTAAGTACAAAGATTATAAATATTTTAAGTGGGCAGTACCCAATGTGAGTATTTGATTAATAGCTATTACTCCTGTACACCTACTGTTTTTGTAAACTTATTTTAAGAACAAGCCCTTTATTTTTTTTTAAAGATTTATTTATGCATACAAGAGCTGGGGTGCAGGCCAGACATGTGGGGGTTGAGAGCATTCACCAGAGACAGAGGGGGGAGCAGAGCACACAGACTGACTGAAATACACTGCTGAGGGGAGTTGCGGGCAACACAGGAGAGGTCTGCTGTGCCATGGGGGGTCATCTCCCTGTCTGGGGACTGAAGTTGTGCTGGGACTTAACCTCAGCCCGCCAGGGAGGCCCGCCACCTTTATTTTAATGTGGAATTATCTTGACAGTGTTTAAGACTCATAAATTTCAAAAAAGGTACAAAGAGCTTACCAGTCCCCCCTCACCGGACTCGCCTCAATGACAGCATCTTAAGTAATTTCCTCATTATTAAAATGAGGAAACTGGGCCTCCCTGGTGGTGCAGTGGGTTAAGCAATGCACTGTGAAGCAGACCACAGCCACTGCAGCACGAGTTCGATCCCTACTGCCGGCCAGGGATGGGACCCACATGACGTAGTAGATCTTTCCTGCCTTGCCTGCTGCTCCCCTCAGCAGTGTATTTCAGTAGGTCTGCCTGTTCTGTTCCTGGCTCTGTCTCTGGTGAATCTTCTCGCCTCCCTGGACTCTGGCCTGTTTTCCAGCTCTTGTGTGCATAAATAAATAAAATCTTAAAAAAAAAAAAAAAGAAAATGAGGAAACTGACATCAGTACAATACTGTTAACTACAGACTTTTTTTCAGCATTTTTACATATACTTTTTAATACTGTTCTGCTATTCATGTAGATTTGAGTAACTCACAGTTGGAATACAGAACAGTGCCAGTGCCCCCAAAGAAACTCCCTGGTGACATCCCTCCGTCCCTAGACCATCCCCCGAACCTTAACCCCTGATGCCCAGCAGTCTGCTGTTACTCATCACCATGATTTTGTCACTTGAAGAATGGTGTAGTTATCATTGGAATAGTGTCACTTGGAAAATGTTCTATTTCTAATGGAATCATACATTACATAACCTGAGATGAACTGTTTCCACCCGGCATAATGTCCTCGAGATTCATCTGGTTGTTGCATAGACAGTCATGAGTTGATTAACATCACTTTTATCACAGTATATTGTTATACGTATTCTATTTTAATATTATTGTTGTTAATCTCTTTTTCTAATCTTTTTAATTAAGCCTTATCATAGGTATGGATGTATAGGGAAAAATAGTATATACAGGCATGCCTTACCAAATGATGAGGATTCGTTGTGAGAAACCCATTGTTAGGCCGTTCTGTCATTGTGCGATCATAGTATATGATTACACAAACCTACAGGGTACAGTCTACTACATACCTAGGCTACATGGTGCGCCCTGTTGGGACTACTGTCATATTAAGTGGTCCATCACCAAGCAAAATGTCATAGACCGCATGACTGTATCTCTAGTTGATTCTGTGTCTCTACTTCATTGCTGCAGAATATTCCATGGGATGACTACATTACACTTTATCTGTTCACACACTGAAGTCATTTAGGTTGTTTACAAACCAAACTGCTATGAAATTTACATGTATGCATACCTGTGTGAATACCGGATTTCCTGTTCAAAAAAATCTTGCGCTGAATTCTGAGAGAAAGCAACAAATGCAAGCACTATGGTTGAAATGAGAGAGGACGCAGAACATACAGCTTGGTCTCTTCTTTTCTCCTGTGAACTCTAAGGGTTCCTAGGAACACTATTTACAAGCCATTGCTCTTGGGAGCATATCTTCCTAGTCATGGACAGAAGTCCTTAGTTATCAGGGTTGTGGGACACCAGCTGTATCAGTCCTCTGTATCTATATGATACTCAGCTTTGCGGCACATCAGAATGTACCCAGGAGCATTAAAAAATCCCCAAGTCTATTCACGCCCAGACCTACCAGATGAGTGGCTCTGGGATAGGGTGCAAGTGCCAGGTATTTGTAAAGTTCCCAGGTGATGCTGAGTTGAAGACCGATGGCCCTGGCATCATTTGGGGGATGATTCACCAAACAAGGCCATTCTTTTATATTTGATTGCCTTGAGGTTATAAGGCCCAATTTGGTATAATTTATGAGTGTATCTTCTGTCTTAGAACTGTGAAATCAGTTACTTTTCTTTATGATCCTTTTATATTTTGAGATATAATTCACATACCATCTGACTTACCCTTTAAAGTATTTATACCATTCATTGGTTTTTAGTTTCTACATAGAATTGTACTAAGATGGCCTCTAAAAGAAGCTTGTATACTTTAGCTATTCACATTCCAATCTCTTCCATTCTCTCCGATCTAAGCTATTTCTAGCCTGCTTTCTATTCGTCAGTGTTAAAAATTGGGTAAGACACCAAGACCTCTTTAAGGGTGGAGTGCACAAGGTAATGAGACTAACTCGGTGAAAGACTGAGCAGAACAAAAAAGCCTTCCTGGAGGAGGTGGCTTGTGCTGGGCTGACTCTGCTTTTGCATTTTTATTCCTTCCATGACACCAGCTTGGAATTCCCTGTCTCCTTCCTTACTCTTGTCATGTAATTCTACCTTTGAGAACTCCCCTATCTGGCTTTTCTCATCGTTCCTTCTGCACACCCTCCACACACATGAGCATACCCTGTACTTTCCTTGTTGGTACCAATACTGGTGGCTCCCTTTTGCCATAATTGTACCCCTCCCCACTGTAGGGCAGGGCCCTGAAGCTCTTAAATATCACCCTCCAAGTCCCATCTGGGGCCAAGCAAATCCCTTTCCCTAGCAAACAAGTAATGTCTGTACATTTGATGTCATGTTTGGAGTCAGTGGGTTGGAGAGCAGGGTCCTGGGTTCACTCTGGGAAAGGTTTCACTAGAGTTCCCCTTTCAGCTGCACGTGGCGAGTTCCCCAGGTGAGTTTCTCCACAAGGCAGAGATGTTGTAGTTATATTTAAACAGCAGGTTTACTAGAGAAAGGGACAGGAGAGTAAAGGACTTTTGCATAGACACAAGTGGGCAGGAAGAGCTGCCCCAGAAGGGACAGGTTTGCTGAGAGAGGCCTGCATGGTTGCAGGTGAGCGACCTTGAGGAGAGCTGCCTTCACTGAGAGAGGTCAGTGCAGAGAAGCCCCGGCTTGGTGCAGGTCACCCATGCCAAGGGACGGGCAGGCAGGAGACTGCTGCCCTGCAGAGCAGAGAGCTGGCAAAAAGGAGCATAGGCACAGCTGGGCAGAAGGACAGCTGCCCCTTTGTGGGGAGTGTTAGGTTTAATCATTTTCTTTCGGTAGGAAGGGGCTCATTTTTATGGGTGGATGGTTTGTTCATCAGTGTCCAAGTCTTCACCTTTAGGTCTGTGTTCCGGCTCCCTTACAGCAGTCTGAGCCCTGCTTGGGTCCAGTACCTAAGGGACTTAGTCTCTACAACTGCATTAATGGTTATGTTAATCCCCTGTACCTCCACCTCCTAATGTGTGAGACAGATTCCTGACCTGGTAGTGCTTCCCTTCCAGCTTTCCTATTCCTTATCCTCCATCACAAGGAAGGGAACACAACACAACACCAAAGATAAAGCCCTGGGCAAAGGAATTGGATGGACACCACCACAAATGTTACAGGACAGGGAGAGGGGTACCCCAGAACCCCCAAACCTGCCTGCTCTAAATAGGTTCTATCATCCAAACCATCAAGACAAAACCTATAGACCCTTAATGGAAAGGAACTTTAATACAATTAGTGTGCAATACAGAAAAGACAAAGAAGGGGTCTTCCTGGTGGCACAAGGGGTTAAGTTGCAGCGCTATGGAGCTATCCGTAGCCATTGGAGCATGAGTTCGATCCCCAGCCAGGGAGGTGACCCACGTGGCACAGCAGACTTCTCCTATCACGCCCAATGCTCCCCTCAGCAGTGGATTTCAGTCAATATTCCTGTCCTGTTCCCCACTCTGTCTCTGGTGAATCCTCTGAGCCCTCCTACCCCCCACACATCTGGCCTATACCCCAGTTCTTTTATGCACAAATAATAAATCTTTAAAAAAAAAAGAACAAAGACTATAGTTTCCAAATCAAGCACCCAAAGTTACCCATCCCCTTGTGGGTAAAGTCCGACCAAACAGGATTGGCTCAAAGCAAGGCCCAAAGCCTGCCACAAGTCTAAAGCACCTTCTTTCAGGGACCCATAGAAAAAGGTCAGAAGCAGTCAGACAAGTCTGGGAGGAAAAGAGCAAAATCAAAATCAAGATGAAAGCTGCCATTGTTCACCTCCCCACGGGTCCCTCACCTGCATCTGTTCCAACCAGTCCAGGACCAAGAAGCAAGTGTAGTTTCTTCACATGTCTCTGCTCCACGTGCCTCCTCCAGGTCTCCCTGCTCACTATCCTGCTTCCTTCCTTCTCCAGTCTCCTCTCTAGCTTCTTCTCCTCCCTACTCAGCTCCACGCTCCTTTAGGTGGGGCAGGGAGTCTGGAACCTCCCCTTTTCCTGAGGACCACCCTATAACACAAAGAAGATACACAAATGGCCATTAAGCACATGAGTGTCCCCTCCAGGGACAGCATTCCCTGGGGGATTCCTGGGGGAATCACAGAACATTACTCGAAGTCCCTGTGGAGCAATGAGTAGACAGGCAACACCAAAAAGGTGCAGCTGAGTTAAAGGCGTTTGGCTGTAATAAGTGGAGTGACCAGGGGCTGTTGCCCAAGGGGCTCTGTCGTTCCCACTAGTCTAAGCATTCTCTTTATTCTAGTATCTGTCTGCTGCTTTCAGCAGATGCTGGTTTTCCAGTAAGTTCCTCATACCAGGACTTTTGCCTTTGGCGAGAGGCCCCTTGCCTGACTCTACCTTTAGTTTGACCAGCAAGAACTCTGGGTACCAAGACAATAGCCCTGAGAACAAGGAGGGCCGGGGATCCCAAACATGAGAAGGTACTCAGCATTGCTAGTCGTCAGGGGATGGTGTATCGGAAACACCATGAGGTACCACCTCGTATCCGTCAGCATGGCCCTCACTGAAAAAAAAGAAAATGATAAGTGCTGTTGAGGAGGCAGAGAAATTGGAACCCTCGAGCACTGCTGATGGAATGTAGTGATACAGCTGGTGTGGAAAACAGTATGGTGCTTCCTCCAAAAATTAAATGTACGATTACCCTTTGATCCAGCAATTAATTCTACATCTGAGTATATACCCAAAGGGATGAAAACAGGAACCTGATCAGATATTATGTACTTATATTCTTAACATTAGTCACAATAGTCAAAAAGTAGAAGCAGCCCAGATAGTCACTGATGTATAAATGGATAAACAAGATACTGTCCATCCATAGGGTAGAATATTACTCAAACTTTGAAAGGAAGGAAAATCTGACATAGGCTACAACATAGATGAACCCGAGGACAAACTGCTGAGTGAGATAAGCCAGCTATGAAAGGACAGATAATGTATGATTTCCCTTTTATGAGGTCTCTGGGGGGCGGGGAAATCCATAGTAACAGAAAGGAAGATGGTAGATGGTGGTGGTTGGGAGAGGGAAAGTGTATGTAATGGAGACAAGTTTGGTTTTGCAAGAGTAGAGTCCTGGAGATGAGAAGTGGTGGTGGTTGTATAATGATACAAGTGTGCTTAATGACTTAAACTGTGTACTTAAAAAAAGTGGCTAATTTCATGTGTATTTTACCACAATAAAAGATTTTTTAAAGAAAGGATGGAGGGAGAGAGGGAGCACGAGAACTACCTCCAGGCATCATCCTAAGGAGGGCAGCAACTTCAAAGGTTTATGGCTGCCTGTGGCCATCTCTCCAAGTCTCTATCTTCTTGTGGGGATATTAAAAGAGATCAGGGCCTCCCTGGTGGTGCAGTGGGGTTGAGTGCCACACTGTGAAGCATCTGCTACACAGCAGCCTGAGTTCAATCCCTGGCCAAGGAGGGGACCCACATGGCGCAGTGGACCTCTCGTGCCTATGCATACAGGAGCTGGGGCACAGGCCAGAGGTGCGGGAGGTGAAAGGATTCACCAGAGACAGTGGGGAGCAGAACAAGCAGATGGACTGAAACACACTGCTGAGGGGAGCAGCGGGCAAGGCAGGAAAGGTCTGCTGTGCCATGTGGGTCCCTCCCTGGCCGGGGATCGAACTCCTGCTGCAGTGCTGCGGATGCTTCACAGTGCGGTGCTCAACCCGCTGCACCACCAGGGAGGCTCCAAATAAATAAATCTTAAAAAATAAAAATAAAAGAGATCACTTGGCTATGGTGATCGATGAGGATCAGTGAGTTGTCCTATAAATGCTAGACTTGATGCCTGAAACTTAGGAGTGCTTGCTTGCTACGTGAGAATTGTATTACCATCACCTCTCGGAGCACTGCAGAAAGAACTCCGATCCCGCTCTGCCTTTTCTCTGCATGACTTTGGGCAGGTATGCAACCTCTGTGAGCCTTGGTGAAGCCTAGAGTAAGTTAGAAATAATTAGGCAGCTTTAGAGAAGTGGATAAGTGAGACTTTGGAATAGTAAAGTTTTGAAGCAAAAGAAAAAGGCTTTGGCAATGGGAAATATAAAATTTTTTAAAGAGTTCACATTTCAGGACTAGAAATAAAAGGGCATTTAAAAGCAAAGAGGAGATAATGGATGTAAAATAAGGGAAATTTTAGGCACTTAGGCACTTGAAGATTTTAGATATTTAAAGATATTAGGTATTGAAGATTTTAGACACAGTAGTAGGTTAAATAGGATTGTTTAGGTTAAATAGGATTATTAAGAAATAATTACAGAAAGACTAGTAAAATTTTAAAATAATGAGGAAAAGGAAGTATATATACTTATTTATTTATTTTTAAAGGTTTATTTATGCATACAAGAACTGGGGTACAGGTTAGAGGTGTGGGGTGGGTAAGAGGATTCACTAGAGACAGAGTGGGGAATAGAGCAGGCAGGCTGACTGAAACACACTGCTGAGGGGAGCAGCGGGTGAGGCAGGAGAGGTCTGCTGTGCCACATGTGTCCCCTCTGTGGCCAGGGATCGAACTCGTGCTGCAGTGCCGCGGATGCTTCACAGTGTGGCACTCAACCTGCTGCGCCACCAGGGAGGCCCCAGAAAGTATATATTTTTAAAGTAAAATTTTTATTACAGCTTTTTTTGCTACTCCCAGGTACTATATACCTGGGAGTTTTTACTTTTTTTTTTATAAACTTTTTTTTTTAACTTTTTTAAGATAAAGTTTGGGGTTTTTTGCTTACTTGTTTAAAAAGTTCGTAAATTTTTTTAACGGCTTTATAAGACGAAAACACGTGGTGATTACTGCAGTAAAAGATGGTGACAGCAGCAGCTGTGACCATGATGACCTGGCACACCGGCGTCATTGGAGCGTGCTCTGAAATGGGTGTTGGGCAGGTGCTCTGTAAAGGCTGTCAAACTGTTGCAGGGCAGGGAGAGGGGCACCCCGAACCCCCAAGCCTGCCCTCTCTGAATGGGTTCTGCCATCCGCCGTATTAAGACAACATATAAGGCCTCTAATGGAAAGGAACTTTAGTACAATTAGGGTTCAAAACAGAAAGGACAAAGAACATAGTGACTAAGTTAAGCATCCGAAGTTACCCATCTCCTTGAGGGTAAAAGTCCAGCCAAATAGGATTGGCCCAAAGCAAGGCCCAAAAGCCTGCCCAAGTCTAAAGGACCTTTTAGTAGAGGCCCATAGAATGGGTCAGAAGGGATCAGACAAATCCGGGAGGAAAAGAGCAAAATCAAAATCATTGTTAATTGCTAACCTCCCCACGGGTCTCTCACCCCCATCTGTTCGAACCAGTCCAAGACCAAGGAGCAAGCGCAGCTTCTTCACATGTGTCTCTGCTCCACGTGCCTCCTCCACGTCTCCTTGCTGCTCTCCATCCTGCTTCCTGCTTCCTCCCTTCCTTCTGTCCTCCTATTTCCTCCCACATCTTCTTATCCCTGCTCAGCTCCACCCACTTAGGGTGGGACTGGAATTCTGGAACTTCCCCCTTTCCTGGGGACCGCCCTGTTACAGGCTGACAGGAAGGCATGGGAGCAGAGCCTGCTCTTGGCCCCGGGGTGATGTAGGGGACTCGGCCTTGCCTCCTAGGAGCTGTTGAGCTGTCGCGACGCCACCCCATGGCGTCCTGGCTGTGCGCCATGCTGCACTGCTTTGGGAGTTATATCCTGGCCGACCTCCTCCTGGGAGAGCCCGTGATCGACTACTTCAGCAACAACTCCAGCGTCCTTCTGGCCTCGGCTGTCTGGTAAGCCTCTCCGGGTGGGCAGGGCATGGAGGAGCAGGGCTGGCGTGGACTTCAGAGAAATGAGAAGTTGGAGGAGCTATGACTTGCGAGCCTCCATGGTGGCCCTGAACGTCCTGCTGTCCGCAGCCAGCTGTGTTCTGAGCCCAGTACCTTGGGGGTGGGAGGGTCTGGACAGGACCTCAC
Organism: Galemys pyrenaicus; assembly: GCA_019455555.1. Classification (NCBI taxonomy): domain Eukaryota; kingdom Metazoa; phylum Chordata; class Mammalia; order Eulipotyphla; family Talpidae; genus Galemys; species Galemys pyrenaicus. Next base: position 11,023,689 of record JAGFMF010011659.1, on the reverse strand, counting down.
CTCCTGCTGGGCCCCCACTGTCTCTGATGCTTGGCATTCTCTCTCCAAAGGTACTTGATTTTCTTCTGCCCCCTGGACCTCTTTTACAAGTGTGTCTGCTTTCTGCCTGTGAAGCTCATCTTTGTGGCCATGAAGGAGGTGGTGAGAGTCCGCAAGATCGCGGTGGGCATCCATCACGCACATCACCATTATCACCACGGGTGGTTTGTCATGATTGCCACTGGCTGGGTCAAAGGTAAACAAGCCCCCGACTACATGGGAAATCACCCCGGGTGGAGAGTTCCTGCACAGGGGTGTACATTGGGCACCCCAGTTGCATAGCCGTTGCTATAGGTGAAGAGGTGTCATGACTGCTGTGGGAGCCCCGCCTTCCCATGAGCCCACAGCTGTAGGTCTTCCCACTAGGGAAGTCCAGCCTACCCACTAGGGTAAGCAGAAAGAACCTTCCAGCCTTTGAAAGGGTGACAGCTAATGCCTCAAGGGCAGGGTTTCTTATTGTGGCTCTGGTGACAGTTGGGGCCAGACCACCCTCTGCAGTGGGAGCCATGCTGTGCAGTGTAGGAGTGGAGCACTTAGTGGGTGTTGCTTATAACTACAGGGCCCTTTATCAAACAGTCAAGTCTTAAAAAACTTTTGTGTTTAAGCACCTAAAATAAAATATAGAGGATAATAGAGAAAGCCCATAACAGGCACATCTCATTTTATTGCACTTGCTTTATTGTGCTTCACAGGTGCTATATTTTTTTTTCAAGACCCTCCACCAGCAAAAAGATTACACTCAGAGAAGGCTCAGAGGATGGTTAACAATTTTTAGCGATGAGTTATTTATTTTTTTAAAAGCTTTTTTTACTTTATTTATGCATACAAGGGCTGAGGTACAGGTCAGAGGCACGGGGGTGAAAGGATTCACCAGAGACAGAGTGGGGAACAGAATAGGCAGATGGACTGAAACACACTACTGAGGGGAGCAGCAGGAGAGACAGAAGAGGTCTGCTGCACAATGTGGGTCACCTCTCTGACTGGGGATCAAACAGCCACTGCAGTGGCTGCGGAAACACCACAGTATAGCGCTCAACCCCTTGCACCATCAGGGAGGCCCAGCAATGAGTTATTTTTAAATTAAGGTATATACACAGGTATTTTATATAATAATGCTCACTTAGTAGAGTATACTATGGTATAAACATAACCTTTATATGTACTGGGAAACCAAAAACCGTGTAACTTTCTGTATTGCAACATTTACTTTACTGAGCTGGTCTGGAACTACAGTATCTCTGATGTGTGCCTGTATTTTAAAGTGGTTATGAAGGATTTTTTTTCCAAATAGGATGTAGTCATGTTCTGCACCTCTGATGCATGAAATAGCAAACCTTTCACTAACTCCTAGAACTTGCAAGTTTTTGAGGTGGCATTGAGCACAAATGATATTTTGGAAACCATTTGTAACAAGAAGAAAGTGAAAAGAAAAAATTCCAGTAGTTTTGTTCATGTTAAAGTCATGCAAATCCTAGTGAAGTCATTGCATTCCTTCACAACAGAAGGAAAGGCCGAGTATCAGTGAGGGGTGTGAAAATGAAGGTGTCTTCTGTTTCCTTTCTGGGTTCACACACTTCCGATTACATCCCCTAGCTCGGGGAAGGTTTTGCATTAAAGTCTTGGTGCATCATATCTGATTCGATCCTTGGGACTATCCTTTAGGAGAAGTTCCAGCACTGTAACATTTTACCAGGGGGAAATGAAATAGCTTGTCAAAGGTCATGCACTTAAGGGAGCACAGCTGGATTTGACTGCAGGTCCCTCTTAATTACTTCGAGGGCCTCTTTTCCTCCCTCTTCCATCTATGCTAAGAGGCAGACCAAGATAGTCTTTAAAACAATAGTTACAAGCAATAAAGAGGCATTTTTGCATTGGTGAAGGAGCCAATTCACTGGGAAGATATAACAGTTATAAATATATATGTGCCCTAAGACAGAGCACCAAATGCATTAGGCAAAAACAAATTAAGGAGAAAATACACAGTTCAACAGTAATAGTTACAGAACAGACCATGGAGTAATAGCAAGGCTGGGGAAACAGTCAGGGTAGGTATTAAAAACCACTGGGTTCCTCATTCCCACTTCCTTCCTACCAAAGTGGATGCCCCCAAAATGTCGAAAGGGCCCGACTCACCACCCAGTGAGCCATGATCTTCTCAGCACTAGTGACATGTTGGGGTAGATCATACTCCATGTCCTGTGAATTGTAGGGAGTTGGGCAGCATGCCTGGCCTCAGCCCACCAGTAGCACACTTTCTTCCCAGTTGTGACAACCAAAAAGTGTCTCCAGGTATTGCCAAATGCCTCTTTGAGGAACAAAAATCATCCTAGATGCAAACCTCTGATACAGAGGTGCATACCCCAGTATGCACCTAGAATGAGAGCCAAGCCTCTTTAGTCAGTGTATTTGGGATAAATAGGAAAAATTCTTCCAGAGATTTAACCCTATATCTCTAGAAGTGTCTCCTCCTGATTCTCTCTCTAGGAAACCTGTCTGCAGAACAAATCCCCTCTGGCATTTTGCATGCCCTGGGGTATAGCATGCAGAGCTCAGAACCCTGAAGAAGACAGAGGTTGGGTTGTGGTAGGTGCTCTAGAAGCTTCATGAGTAGCATACGGTCATGGATTGGGGGCACAGGAGCAGACAGCCCAGATTTGTCCAAGACACGCCTTGCAATTGAAGTATGATCTCAATTCCTTCATGCTGATTTTGCTCCAATTGTGCTGTGTACCCTTAGCCACAGTTTCCTCACCTGTTACTGGTAGTCAACACTTCGGGTTCAGACTTCCCTCTGTGGGAGTCTCCAGGAATGGGATGACTGCTTCCTTGGGAGTTCAGCCCAGAATGGTGGGAAACGGGGTGGCTGGCTTGCTCAGGAGCACCCTGTCCCATAGGCTCCAGTGTTGCCCTCATGTCCAACTTTGAGCAGCTGCTCCGAGGGGTGTGGAAACCAGAGACCAATGAGATCCTGCACATGTCCTTGTGAGTATCCCTTCCTCCCCTCCATCCCTCCCGGACGTACAGATGCCACCTGGGCCTGACCCTGGGTTGGACACTCCTGATAACTGGGAGGACTCAGCCTCTGGCTCTGCCATTCAGAAGCTGCTAGAGTCCATTTCTGGGGACTCCAGAGGGGTGACAAGGCTCTGCATAGTGGGAAGGGGCAAGCAGAGCCACAGGGAAATGAGAAACTTGATTTGGGTATTGAAAGGTGAGCAGCAGGAGTATTCCAATAAAGGGGCCTCTGGACAGAGGCCAATACCTCTTCCAGTGGTCAGTTCAGAAAAGAGCAATGCTTCTGCTTAGTTCTGCAAGGGTTAGGAGTAAGGGGTACGAGGCCTGGGCACAGAATGTGGCTAAAGACTGTGGCTGGGGTTTTTATTAGGGCTTGGTCACATGGACAGAGCTAGCCTGCATGGCTGACCTCTGCCTGCAGCTCCCCCAGAGTTTGAGCTGACCTTGTGGCCCCAGAGCCCTATCCTAAATCACACTGTTACTGTCTGGTGTGATCCAAAGCCCCCAGGTAAACAGAGACACTCCTATGGGGCAGGACCTAAAGAAGGGCTTAAACGTCATCTCCGAAGAGCTGGTGACAAAGGTCAGCTCTTTCTGAGTCAGGTCAACCCTACCCCTCACGGGGAGACACTACCCTCCACGACAAGCGGGCATCTTTCCATCTCACCCTCAGGAAAAGCTGGGATGGGAACTTGGGCCAATCAGGGTGGGTGGAGATAGGGGTCTGGGGCAGAGGTGCAGAGGCCTGCCAAGGTGACCACAGCTGTCTCCTCTAGTCCCACCAAGGCTAGCTTGTACGGCGCCATACTCTTCACTCTCCAGCAGACCCGCTGGCTCCCGGTATCCAAGGCCAGCCTCATCTTCATCTTCACCATGTTCATGGTGTCCTGCAAGGTAAGGCCTTCACGTCCTGACCAGAGCTGATCTGCACTTCCCCACCTGGGAACAGGGAGTTGGATTCGCAGCCGGTGTATTCAGGAAAGGACAGCCTTATGGTGGAGGGGGTGGAGAGCTTGCTAGCAGACCCATGCACAGTAGACAGTCAGGAGAAAGTCCAGCAGGTGGGGCTGGGGCTCCCGGGAGGAGGGCCCAGTCTGCAAAGATGGAGAAAGGGCAGGAGTGTGCAGTCTGTCTGGGGAATCAGGACCTCAAACCTTGGGCATGGAGAACAGAGAGGTAAGACTCAGGGATGGTGTACTTGGGGCTCTGGGCACTCAGGCTAGAACAAGGAGAGTGTTGGTTCATGGTCAGACCTTGAGTTGGCCTCACCCCACCATTTCCTCCCATCAAAAAAGAGTGAGCCCTCTCAACCCAAGCACAGCTCCTGTTTATAACCAGCTCTGTCTGGGTTTCAGCACCAAGAGAGCTGTTGTGGGTGACCCAGGCTGTGGGTCTCCCTCCCGTGGGTGCATGCAGTCAGAGGACCTTGCCAGGGCTGGGTCTGGGGCTGCCTCTGACCTTGATTTAGCTGACCCTTTCCCCTCCCCCTCTCCCCACTTTGCTTTCTGCCTCAGGTGTTCCTGACCGCCACTCACTCTCACAGCTCCCCTTTTGATGTTCTGGAGGGTTACATCTGCCCTGTGCTGTTCGGGACAGTCTGGGGGGCTGACCATCACCACGACAACCATGGAGCATCCCATGGCAGCTTCCATGGTGGCAGTGGGCCTGGCTCCCAGCACTCGGCCCTACCCGCCAAGTCCAAGGAGGAGCTGAGTGAGGGCTCCAGGAAGAAGAAGACCAAGAAGGCAGATTAGCCCTAGGGGGCCCTTGGGGTGCCCAGAGAGGACCTGGACCCAGGAACCTCAGAGCCAGGGTGCAGGAAGTCATCCTAGGCACTGCTCTCCCCTCTCCAGGCCTCAAATTCCCCATCTGCAACCTGGAGCCACCCATGCACCAAGGGCTGATATGGGGTGGTGTCAGTGAGATATGGGTTTATAAGCGCAGTTAGGAATGGGGGGGTGGGGTGCATCCCTTCTATCCAACTGCCCCTTATTAGACTCAGCTTTTTTGTTTGGGAGGGGCAGAGAATCATGACAGTAGCTCCAACCAACACCTCCAGCAGTTATGCTCTTGGTTATTTCCTCTTTAAAATTATGTCTTGATCCCAAAAGAATTCAAGCCATGTTGAGACTCTTTCGTTTGATGGCATTTTCCTAAGTATTGGCTCTGAGGCAGCTGCTGGGATTTCTCTTCTGTTCAGGTTCCTTGGGACGAGACCTTCCTCCCAGGCCCAGAAACTTCCCACTCCTGGGTGTACTGGGCAGGTTGCCTCTTCTCGGCCTCATGTTCCCCATCTGTACAGTGGAGACCTCCCTCCTGGCCTCCCCTGCATGGAAGGGCCCGTATGAGGCTGGGTATAAACAAGCCTTACACACTCATAAGCACTGCACCTTCGGACAGGGGCCCTTCAGGATGTTCCTTGTGCTTGAGAATGGCTTTGCATTTAGATCCCTTGTGTTTGTGGATCAGAGAACCTCACAGAGGCCTTTGGTAGATATGTCTAGGCCAGTCTTGAGAGCTGGGAGGCTGGGGGAGGTTTGTTCCAATCTTTCATTTCAGGCTGTCCAGAAAGCAAAGAAATACCACCAGCCAGGCAGGGGTTCCAAGATCCACCTTTGCGGAAGTTCTGAGTGCTCCCTAGTGGACCCTAGTAGCACCCGTGAGCTGAAGTCCTTCATCAGTAATCATACACCAACAAACATCTCGATGCTGCCCTCCGTGCCAAGCCTGTGCTGGATGGGCCAAGCTGGATGGGCCAGGAACTTGCTTCAGGGTGAGTGAGGGGGACAGTAGCTGAGGACCCCTCCCAGCCACTCTCCTTGAAGCCTAGACCACCAGGATGACCAGCATCATGGGTGCTGGGGGAGGGGTGGGTACCTAGGCATGGCCTGTCTCAGGTGGGGTTTGGGCCCCTACTAGGTGGCCTGGGGGCTGCCCTCTGCACACGGGTACTTGGGGTATCCGTCTACAACTGAGTCCAGGTCGGCACAGAGTTGGTGGGTTCCCAGGTGCTGCCCAGCTTTCTGAAAGTGCCTTGATTGGGAGCTGGGTGGGTCCTGAGGCTACAAGGCCCCTGGATTTCTCCTCTTGCATGTCCAGCAAGACTCAGTGTTAAGGATCAACAAATAAATGTTGTGAAAGAACCCTGCTGGTTTGTCTCATTCATCCTTGTTCCCTCAGCCTCAGTATACAATGGGGGCTCTGTGTCCTTCGAGACACTGGGAGTTTCTAGGACAATGAGGTTTATGCAGCCCCTGACTGCGGCAGTGGGAGACGGTGGCTGGGAGTGAGGTCTGTGGACCCGGGGTTAGGCAGACCTCAGTTTGCATTCTCACTGTGCCACCAACAGGTGATAGAGCCTCCCGCTTTGAGTCTTTTTGCCTCTTGTGAAAAAGGGCGTGATGGTCATCCCTGCACTTCAAAGACCAGCAGGAGGATTCACAGGTGTTTGGGACTTGCAGTAAGAGTCTGTGTAAGACCCTGTTAGGAGAATGAGGCGCCACAGCCTGGGAGAAAAGTCTTTGAAAATCATACACCTGATGGCGCAGCAGGCCTCTCCTGCCTCGCCCGCTGCTCCCCTCAGTAGATCTGCCTGTTCTGCTCCCCACTCTGTCTCTGGTGAATCCTCTCATCTCTCGCACCCTGGCTGTACCCCATCTTGTATGCATAAAATAAAAAAATAAAATCTTTTTTAAAAAAGTGAAACATGTACTGTGCCTCCCTTGTGGTGCAAGGGGTTGAGTCACAGCACTATGAAGCTATCAGCAGCCACCACAGCATGAGTTCGGTCCCTGACCAGGGAGGTGACCCACTCACATGGCTCAGCAGACCTCTCCTACCTTGCCTGCTGCTCCCCTCAGCAGTATATTTCAGTAGCTCCACCTGTTCTGCTCCCCGCTCTGTCTCCACTGAATCCTCCCATCCCCCGCACCTCTGGTCTACACCTCAGCTCTTGTATGCATAAATAAATAAATCTTTTTTAAAAAACCCAGCAACCTTTTTTTTTGAAAGATACACAAGACTTTGGGGTGATGGATGTCTCCTCCACTATCCTGATTTCCGTGAGGTTTTACGAGTCCACGCACTCTGTTCAAATGATGAAATTGTGTGCTTTAAATATGTGCAGTTTATTGGATGCTGATTCTACCTCAATAAAGCTATAAACAATTTCAATAAGAAAAAACTCTAAAAAATTGGGTAAAGATTTCAACACTTCACCAAAGAAAATATAGGGATGTAAGTGATCACATAATATACATTAAGACCACTACAAAAAGCCATTGAATATCTGTTATGGGTTAATGTCCCCTAAATTTACGTGTTGAAGGCTTAAAACCCTACTACTGCAGAATATAACTATATTTTGAGATAGGATCTTAATTTTTTAATTAAAAAAAAGATTTATTTATACATACAAGAACTGGGGTGCACGTCAGAGGTGTGGGGGTGAGAGGATTCACCAGAGACAGAGGGGGGAGCAGAACAGAGGGGCAGACTGAAACACACTGCAGAGGGGAGCAGCGGGTGAGACAGGAGAGATCTGCTGTGCCATGTGGGTCACTTCCCTGGCCGGGAATTGAACTCTTGCTGCAGTAGCTGTGGATAGCGTTGTCATAGTGCTGAGACTTAACCCCTTGCGCCACCAGGGAGGCCCTGAGATAAGACGTTTAAAGGAGTGATTAAATTAAAAATGAGGCCTTTAGGGGGGACTCTAATCCTATGTGATTAGTGCACTTGTAGGAAGAGGAGATTAGAAGAAAGGAAGACTCTACGAAGACCCAGGGAGGAGATGGTCAACTACAGGGCAGAGAGAAGTCTCAGACATTGACACTCCTGCCAACTCTATTTTAGACTTCCATCCTCCAGAACAATGAGAAAGTAAATTTCCCTAGTTTAAGCCACCCAGTCTGTGATATTCTGTTATAACAGCCCTAGTAAACTCATAAAATAGTCCCCCTTCATCTGGGACTCATTTCCCATGGTTCAGTTAATCGAGGTCCAAAATTACTGCATACAATAAGATATTTTGAGACCATATTCACATAACTTATATTACAGTATAGTTTTCTATTTTGTTATTAGCTATTGTTATTAATCTCTCACTGTGCTTAATTTATAAATTAAGCTTTATCATAGATGTATGTCTAGGAAAAATCAGAGTATATGTAGTCATACATTTAATGATGGAGAAATGCATGGGCCGGTGGTATTGTCATCATGTGAACATCACAGTGACATTATACAAAACTCAGTGGTGCAACCTTACCGCACACCCAGGCAACACAGTGCAGTCTCAGGGCCCAACATTATTTTTTAAAGATAGATATTTTAAAAAGATATTTACTTATGTGCACAAGAACTGGGTATAGGCCAGAGGTGTGAGGCTGAGAGGATTCCCCAGAGACAGAGCGGGGAGCAGAACAGGCAGCTTGACTGAAATACACTGCTGAGGGGAGCAGTGGGTGAGACAGGAGAGGTCTGCTGCGCCATGTGGGTCCCCTCTCTGGCCGGGCATCAAACCCATGCTGCAGTGGCTGCAGATGCTTCATAGTGCAGTGCCTGTTTGTGCCACCAGGGAGGCCCTAGGCCCACCATCGTACATGTGAACTGTTGTTGACCAGATGGTCTTTAGCAATGTGTGGTGGTCTAGAGCTCAGTACTAGTCTCAGTCTTAGGCGTTCCCTGGGCATCTTGGAATGTGTTCAAGGAGGAGGTGGGACTACTGTACTGTTTAGAATGATTATAATAAAAATAGCTAACAATGCCAGGTGTTGGTAAGGATTCTGAGCAACAAGATGCCCACTCACTGTTGGTGGAAAACAGTTGGGCAATTTCTTATGAAATGTAACATCCCTTATTCTATAAAGCACTGATTCCCATTCCTGAGTGAAATACACATTCATGTTCACACAAGACATGTTTGCAGCAGCTGTTTCTGGCAGTCAGCACAATCTGAACAAATGACACCTCGATGCTCTTGTCCAGGAAGGCAAACCACACAGCGCTCAACGGTCAGTGAGCAACCGCCCGGATCACCACACAATAGGCTGGATCGTGCGACTGAGTGCAGTGGCTGTACCTTCCAGGTTTTGCGATTACACCCTGACGTTCACACAACGACGGGACCGAATGGCGCATTTCTCACAGAGGATCCCTGCTTAAGCAATGCGCGGCGCTGTTCTATGTACAGGGACACAGAACAGACCAGTGGTTGCCAGGAGCTGGGGGTGACAGGAGAGACTGTCTTCAAAGTGTGGTGGTAGGACTGTTCTGTATCTTTTTTTTTTTTTTAAGATTTATTTATTTATGCATACAAGCACTGGGGTACAGACCAGAGGTGTGGGGGCTGAGAGGATTCACCACAGACAGAGTGGGGAGCAGAACAGGCAGATCAACAGAAGCACACTGCTGAGGGGAGCAGCGGGCACAGCAGGAGAGGTCTGCTGCACCATGTGGGTCCCCTCTCTGGCCGGCAGCAGGGATCGAACTCGTGCTGCAGTGGCTGCGTTTTGCTTCACAGTGTGTTGCTTAACCCACTGCGCCACCAGGGAGGCCCTGTTCTGTATCTTGATTGTGGTGGGGGTGGGGGCACACTGTATTTATCAAAACTCTCAGAACTATGTGCCAAGAAGTCTATTATCATTTAAGAAGAAAGGGGAAAACAGGTTAGAAGCTCATCAATGAGGCATTTGGTGTTCTGGGAGTCATTCCGTTTCTCCCAGCCCCAGTCTCCTCTTAGGAGTTTGTGGAAAGCCCTTGGCACAGATGTGAGGTTTGAATTGGATTATAGCCGCCAACTCTGTAAGATCACACAGCCGCCAGCTCTGTAAGATTACCGGGCATTCTCCTTGGGTTCATGTGGTGCCTGGTGGGGGCTGGGGGTAAGCTGGCTTCCTGACTTCAGCAACAGTGTCCTGGGTCTTGTTTTAGGAGAGAACAGATTGTACCAAAATAGCCTCCCAACCTATTTTGGGAAGGGAGTAGACAAGTCACTGGTTGGGAATGATTGGCTGAGCCGGCTGTCCCTACTGTCCCACATGAGGTGTGGGAGCTGAAGCTGGCCTAGCTTAGCTGCTGGGCTCATGCTCAGTGGCTTCTTTGGTCTTGCCTTTATAGAAAGGTCGCATTATTTATTTATTTATTTATTTGTGCATACAGGAGCAGGGGTACAGGCCAGAGGTGTGGGAGATGAGAGGGTTCACTAGAGGCAAGAGTGGGGAGCAGAACAGGCACATCAACTGAAACACACTGCTGAGGGGAGCAGCAGGTGAGGCAGGAGAGGTCTGCTGCACCATGTGGGTTCCCTCCCTGGCTGGGGATCGAATTCATGCTGCTGTGCAGCAGATGCTTCACAGTGCGGCACTCAACCCGCTGTGCCACCAGGGAGACCCAAGGTTGCATTATTATTATTATTATCCCTATTATTATTATAAAATACACAACCTAAAATTTACATCTTAGCTATTTTTATGTGCACAGTTTATGGTATTAATACATTTACGTGGTTGTGTAAGCATCACAGCACCATCTCTCCAGAACTTTCTCATGTTCCCAAACCAAAACCCCATGAAACAATCACTTCCTAAACACTCCCCAACCCCTGGCACTCACTATTCTACTTTCTCTCTCTAAGAACCTGATTAATATAAATGGAATCACACAGCATTTGTCCTTTTGTGTCTGCTCAGCATTTGCTCAGTATAATGTCCTTAAAGTTCATTCATGTTGTAGCCTGTGTCAGAACTTCCTTTTTAAGGCTGACTGCTATTCCATTCATGTGTGAGTGGACCACATTTTGCTTGTCCATCCACCCATTCATGGGCACTGGGTTGTTACCACCTTTGGTACTGTGAATAATGCTGCTATAGATATGGGTGTATGAGCATCTCTCCGAGACCCTGCTTTCCATTCTACTGGATCATATACCAAAAAGTGGAATTTCTGCATCAGATGGTAATTCTATATTTAATTTTTAAGGACCCACACTCTATCACTTTTGCTGTATTCTGTTTGTTACAAACAAATCCCAGGCATCCTGACTGGAAGTTTAGGGATTGTACAACAGCCTGAGTACCAGGGGCTGACTGAGTGTGCAGTGGGCTGTACCTTCCAGGTCTGTGTAATTACACGCTGACGTTCATGCAACGACAGAATCTAATGACGTATTTCTCCCAAAGAATCCCTGTCTTAAGAGTGCATGACATCCACAGGGGCCCTCTTACAAGGAGCAGTTCCAAGCCACTGTTGCACTTAGAAATTTCTACTTAGTGCTCATAATATGACAGGAACATATGCGTGTATTTTACAAGCAGTGTATGTGTGTGGTGGATTGTTATCCTCATGTGGGGGGGGGATGTAGGCTCAGTAAGTGATTTGGCATCTGTCACACAAAGCTAACGGTGGCGCACAATTAAAATCCAAGCCCATCTCATTTCAGTCTATACTTTCTCCTTCTCTGAGGCTGAGCAGGCACCAAGAAAGGTACATTTCCCCCACCCCCACCTTGTTCCCAGGCCAGCGTCCAACAGTTACCGCAAGCGTGGGTGGTGATAACTACTTTTACCTTGTGCCCTCTTCTTATACCTGCCTAAAGGCATCTGAGGAAAATTCCAACTCAATTATGGAGAAACAAGCACCCAGTTGACCCTGGAGAAGCCAGTCAAAGTGAAGGCACAAAGACAGGATGTTGGCAGACCCACTAGTGAGTTGTGGTTTTGCTCCTAACTTTTCAGTGGGTCCCCATGTAAATCCCTTCAGTAAAAATGTTGGAGCTAGATTCATTAAGAGAAAAAGGAAGGGAAGCAGATAGGGTGTGGGCATGGGTGGTTTGGTGAAGGAAATAAGAAAAAGAAATTTAAAAAAGAGAGAGAGAGAGAATTCAAATAAATAGGATAGAAATGAGAGTAGAAGTTACAACAGACACTGCAGAAATCTAAAAGATAATATGAGATTATGATGAATATTTATATGCAAAGAAATTTAACAACTTAGGTGAAATGGTCAGATTCTTAAAATTACACAACCATCCAAGACTGAGTAGGAAAGAAATAGAAAACCTGAACAAACCAATCACAAACAAAGAAATGAACCAGTAACTAAAACTCCTCCCCGCAAAAAAGTCCAGGATCAGTTGGCTTCACAAGTAAGTTCCACCAAACCTTTAAAGGCAAACTAATACTGATTCTACTCAAACTCTTTCAAAAGTTGAGAGGAGGAAAAATTCCAGGCACATTTTATGAGGCCAACATTACACTAATACTGAGACCAAACAAAGATAATACAAAAAAGAGAAAACTACAGACCAATCTCCCTAAAGAACACACATGCTAAAACCCTCAATAAAATCTTAGCAAAGCAAGGCCAACAATGCATTAAAAGGGTTATATATCATGACCAAGTGGGATTATTTTTTGTTTCAAATGAGTTCTCCAAAATATACTTTTGCTTTTTTTTTAAGTTATAGAACTCTTTTTTTTAATTAAAATATTTTAAAGTTTACATATACTTGCCATTAATTGTAATCCCCATGTATTCCCCATCACCATCTCACCAGTGCACCATCACCTCAGTCCCCCG